>JAQQAC010020896.1:3535247-3799428 GCA_029783875.1 Phataginus tricuspis | reverse complement strand
TGATGGATTCACCTCTGAATTCTACCAGACATATAGAGAAGAAATAACACTCATTCTCCTTAAACTTTTCCAAAAAATAGAAGAGGAGGGAATACTTCCAAACTCATTCTATGAAGCCAGCATCACTCTAATACCAAAACGTGGCAAAGACCTCACCAAAAAAGAAAATTACAGACCAATATCCCTGATGAACGTAGATGCAAAAATACTCAACAAAATATTAGTAAACCGAATTTAAAAATACATCAAGAGGATCATACACCATGATCAAGTGGGATTCATCCCAGGGATGCAAGGATGGTACAACATTCGAAAATCCATCAACATCATCCACCACATCAACAAAAAGAAGAACAAAAACCACATGATCATCTCCATAGATGATGAAAAAGCATTTGACAAAATTCAGCATCCATTCATGATTAAAACTCTCAACAAAATGGGTATAGACGGCAAGTTCCTAAACATCATATAGGGTATATATGACAAACCCACAGCTAACATCACACTTAACAATGAAAAGCTGAAAGCTTTTTATCTAAGATCAGGAACAAGACAGGGGTGCCCACTCTCTCCACTGTTATTCCACATAGTACTGGAGGTCCTAGCCATGGCAATCAGACAAAACAAAGACATACAAGGCATCCAGATTGGTAAAGAAGAAGTCAAATTGTCACTATTTGCAGATGACATGATATTGTACACAAAAAACCCTAAAGACTCCACTCTAAAACTACTAGAACTAATATCTGAATTCAGCAAAGTTGCAGGATACAAAATTAACACACAGAAATCTGTTGCTTTCCTATACACTAATGATGAACTAACAGAAAGAGAAATCAGAAAAACAATTCCATTCACAATTGCATCAAAAAGAATAAAATACCTAGAATAAACCAGCCAAGGAGGTGAAAGATCTGTACTCTGAAAACTACAAGACACTCCTAAGAGAAATTAAAGAGGACACTAACAATTGGAAATGCATCCCATGCTCTTGGCTAGGAAGAATAAATATTGTCAAAATGGCTATACTACCTAAAGCAATCTACAGATTCAACGCAATCCCTATCAAACTACCAACAGCTTTCTTCAATGAACTGGAACAAATATTTCTAAAATTAATATGGAACCAGAAAAGACCCTGAATAGCCAAAGCAATCCTGAGAAGGAGGAATCAAACGGGGAATTACGCTCCCTGACTTCAAGCTCTACTACAAAGCCACAGTAATCAAGACAATTTGGTACGGGCACAGAAACAGACCCACAGACCAGTGGAACAGAATAGAAAATTCAAACATTAACCCAAACATTTACAGTCAATTAATATTTGATAAAGGAGCCTTGGATATACAATGGGGAGATGACAGCCTCTTCAGCAGCTGGTGTTGGAAAAACTGGACAGCTACATGTAAGAAAATGAAACTGGACTACTGTCTAGCCCCATATGCAAAGGTAAACTCAAGGTGGATCAAAGACCTGAATGTAAGTCAGGAAACCATAAAACTCTTAGAAAAAAGCATAGGCAAAAATCTCTTAGACATAAACATGAGCGACCTCTTCAGGAACATATCCCCCGGGGCAAGGGAAACAAAAGCAAAAATGAACAAGTGAGACTATATAAAGTTGAAAAGCTTCTGTACAGCAAAGGACATCATCAGTAGAACAAAAAGACATCCTACAGTATGGGAGAATATATTCATAAATGATGCATCGGATAAGGGGTTGACATCCAAAATATATAAAGAACTCACACACCTTAAAAAACAAAAAGCAAATAATCCAATTAAGAAATGGGCAGAGGACATGAATAGACACTTCTCTAAAGAAAAAATTCAGATGGCCGACAGGCACATGAAAAGATACTCCACATCACTGGTCATCAGAGAAATACAGATTAAAACCACAATGAGATATCACCTCACACCAGTGAGGATGGCCAACATCCAAAATATAAACAACAAATGTTGGCGAGGATGTGGAGAAAAGGGAACCCTCCTACACTGCTGGTGGGAATGCAAATTAGTTCAACCATTGTGGAAAGCAGTTTGGTGGTTCCTCAAAAAACTCAAAATAGAAGTACCATTTGACCCAGGAATCCCACTCCTAGGAATTTACCCTAAGAATGCCGCAGCCCAGTTTCAAAAAGACAGATGCACCCCTATGTTTATTGCAGCACTATTTACAATAGCCAAGAAATGGAAGCAACCTAAGTGTCCATCAGTAGATGAATGGATAAAGAAGAGGTGGTACATATACACAATGGAATATTATTCAGCCATAAGAAGAAAACAAATCCTACCATTTGCAACAACATGGACAGAGCTAGAGGGTATTATGCTCAGTGAAATAAGCCAAGCCGAAAAAGACAAGTATCAAATGATTTCACTCATATGTGGAGTATAAGAACAAAGAGAAAAACTGAAGGAACAAAACAGCAGCAGACTCACAGAACCCAAGAATGGACTAATAGTTACCAAAGGGAAAGGGACTGGGGAAGATGGGTAGGAAGGGAGGGATAAGAGGGTAAAAGGGGCATTACGATTAGCAGACGTAATTAGGCACGGGGAGGGCTGTACAACTCAGAGAAGACAAGTAGAGATTCTGTAGCATCTCACTACGCTGATGGACAGTGACTGTGGTGGGGTTGGTGGGGGGGCCTGATGAGGGGTGTAGTTTGATCACCATGGTGTTGCACATGTAGTTGTGGGTTAGTGATACCAAAATAAATTGTAAATAAAAATAAATAAATAAATAAATTGATTAATTAATTAATTAAATTTTAAAAAAAAGAAAAAAGAAAAAAAAGAAAGGACAGAAACCAGAAAAGATCTAAGCCCCCAAAAGAGAAAGAACTTGGTGATCCTCAGAGAGCTGCCCCCACCCATCAGAGTACAGTGAGAAGAGGAAGGAGAGGCTGAGCAGTAGGATAAACACCGGCAGGCAGCCACAGCCTGAGGGTCAGCCAGACCTCAGGGTTCAAAATGCAGATGTGGGGCAGAACACAGCCACCACGGAGGACAGTCAGGGCAGGGACCCCGCTTGTGAGAGCTTGCTGGGGGTCCCAGCTCCACAAAGACGGCCCCCATGCTGGCCTCCCTCACTTTTTACCTCATTTGCCTTTTATAAAGTCACATCTCACTTCCCTGACATTCACAGGCCTCTAAGTGTCATCAAAACTCAATTTCCACTTGACACACACCATATATCACGTTTGGCCTGCTGATACCAAAGAGAGCATTTTCACATGTACAGGACAATACTCAGCATTGTTAGAGTAGGTTTCCACATTTCAAGAGAATGGTGGTTAGGGCTCCTTGTCCGGGAACTCAGACAAGAATTGCATTTGTGCACCCAAAGGGTCTATCAAGTGAACCATCTCCCAACATCCTCAGGAATCCTAGCCCAGCAGCCACTGAGCCATCTGTCTTTTTGTTCCGTGCTCTTCCTCCATGCAGAGGCTAGGATTACTCAGCCCCGCTCCAGGTGCAGTATTGGCAACCATCTTTCCATCCACTGTCCTGTGATACTGTGAAAGAGATCATTTCTACTCAACACTCAAAGCCCGCGTTCCCCATCACATCTGATGGCAGGGTTTCCCTGGCCTTTATTAGGCTTACATTATTCACCTACTATATAAAAGAGCCATTGTTTTACTGAGTTAGAGAAATAAATTAGGTCCTTGAGTGGTGGATGGATTTGATAAGAAACTCTCTTTGTGGATGTGGAGGGAGTTGGTACTTTCGATGTTTGTCTAACTGGAGCTGCTTATTTCAGGACGGCTCCAGGTTGCCTGGGAGTTTAGGCGGCCGTGCAGGTAGCCACCGGGTCTGTATCTCAGAGCAGTGTTTCTGCTCTGGCTCCTAAGTGGGGTCTCAGTTTGCAGTACACTGACTGAACGTGTGAGCTCTCCATAGCCAGGATCCCTCATGTGTGCAGTGAGGAGTTCAGCTTGGATTCCAGAGACAGTGGAAAAATCAAACCTTTCCATTGTTGGAAAATAAATCACTTGCACCTTGGGAAGATTCTAGTGAAAGAACTCAGTCCAAGGTTATTCAAGAGTGAGATTCATTGTTGTAGTTGTATACTGTGGTGATGGGTTGACCTCAATTAAGGAACTAGAGACAATGAAAGAAAGAGTTAAAAACAGAGGAAAAATAGAAATTAGCATTTGTTGTGTGTCTACTTCAAATTAGTTTCCATGCTAAGGAACTTACAGGAATATTTATTTAATCCTCTCACTAAGCCCTCTTTTATAGATGAGGAAATTGAGACTTCGTTATATCAGATATATAACCCACTGAATGTCATATTCCGAGAGCATTAATAGAGCTGACTGCACAGTCATGCCCACCATCCTATTATACAATAGCACACGAAACTATTTAACCCTGCGTGATGGTGTTTCCTGACCCTTTAGGTTGGTAAGTGAATCAGTCACATACACATTACTTTTTTTAAAGATTAACATCCACATTAAAAAACAAGACAAAGATATTTGTGTTTGTCTACATTTGGTACTTATATAAATGCAACATATTTATGGTGTTATCACTTTTTTTTATTACGGTATTATTGACATACACTCTTATGAAGGTTTCACATGAAAAAACAATGTGGTTACTACATTTACCCATATTATCAAGTCCCCACCCAAACCCCAATGCAGTCACTGTCCATCAGTGCAGTAAGATGCCACAGAGTCACTGTTTGCCTTCTCTGTGCTACACTGCTTTCCCCGTGACCCCCCACACCATGTGTACCAAACATAATACCCCACAATCCCCTTCTCCCACCCTCCCCACCCACCTTCCCACACCCCTCCCCTTTGGTAACCACTAGTTCCTTCTTGGAGTCTCTGAGTCTGCTGCTATTTTGTTCCTTCAGTTTTGCTGCATTGTTATACTCCACAATGAGGGAAATAATTTGGCGTTTGTCTTTTTCTGCGTGGCTTACTTCACTGAGCATAATATCTTCCAGCTCCATCCATGTTGTTGCAAATGGTAGGATTTGTTTCCTTCTTATGGCTGAATAGTATTCCATTGTGTATATGTACCACTTCTTCTTAATCCATTCATCTACTGATGGACACTTAAGTTGCTTCCATATCTTGGCTATTGTAAAAAGTGCTGCGATAAACATAGGGGTGCATATGTCTTTTTGAATCGGAGAAGTTGTATTCTTTGGATAGACTCCAAGGAGTGGGATTCCCGGGTCAAATGGTGTTTGTATTTTTAGTTTTTTGAGGAACCTCCATATTGCTTTCCACAATGGTTGAACTAGCTTATATTCCCACCAGCAGTGTAGGAAGGTTTCCCTTTCTCTGCATTCTCGCCAGCATTTGTTGTTCTTAGTCTTTTGGATGCTGGCCATCCTTACTGGTGTGAGAGGTGATATCTCATTGTGGTTTTAATTTGCATTTCCCTGATGATTAGGGATGTGGAGCATCTTTTCATGTGTCTGTTGGCCATCTGAATTTCTTCTTTGGAGAACTGTGTCTTCATATCCTCTGCCCATTTTTTAATTGGGTTATTTGCTTTTTGAGTGTTGAAGCATGTAAGTTCTTTATATATTTTGGATGTTAACCTCCTGTCGGATATGCCATTTACAAATATATTCTCCCATACTGCAGGATACCTTTTTGATTTGTTCATGGTGTCCTTTGCCATACAGAAACTTTTTAGTTTGATGTAGTCCCATGAGTTCATTTTTGCTTTTGTTTTCCTTGCTTGAGGAGATGCGTTCAGGAAGAAGTCACTCATGCTTATATTCAGGAGACTTTTGCCTATGTTGTCTTCTAAGAGTTTTATGGTTTCATGACTTACATTCAGGTCCTTGATCCATTTCGAGTTTACTTTTGTGTATGGGATTAAGCAATAATCCAGTTTCATTCTCTTGTATGTAACTGTCCAGTTTTGCCAACACCAGCTGTTGAAGAGGCTGTCATTTCCCCATTGTATGTCCATGGCTCCTTTATCATGTATTAATTGACCATATATGGTTGGGTTTATATCGGTGCTTTCTAGTCTGTTCCATGGGTCTATGGGTCTGTTCTTGTGCCAGTACCAAATTGTCTTGAGTACTGTGGCTTTGTAGTAAAGCTTGAAGTTGGGGAGCATAATCCCCCCAGCTTTATTTCTCCTTCTCAGGATTGCTTTGGCTATTTGGGGTCTTTTGTGAATCCATATGAATTTTAGGACGATTTTCTCTAGTTCGTTGAAAAATGCTATTGCTTTTTTGATAGGAATTGCATTGAATCTGTAGATTGCTTTAGGTAGGATGGCCATTTTGACAATATTAATTCTTCCTATCCATGAGCACGGAATGTGTTTCCATTTATCGGTATCTTCTTTAACTTCCCTCATGATTGTCTTGTAGTTTTTAGAGTATAGGTCTTTCTCTTCCTTAGTTAGGTTTATTCCTAGGTATTTTATTCTTTTTGATGCAACTGTGAATGGAATTGTTTTCCTGATTTTGGTCTCTCCTAGTTCATTGTTAGTGTATAGAAATGCCACAGATTTCTGCGTATTAATTTTGTATCCTGCAACATTGCTGAATTCAGATATGAGATCTAGTAGTTTTGGAGTGGATTCTTTAGGGTTTTTTAATGTACAATATCATGTCATCTGCGAACAAGGACAGTTTAACTTATTCCTTGCCAATCTGGATGCCTTTTATTTCTTTGTGTTGTCTGATTGCTGTGGCTAGGACCTCCAGTACTATGTTGAATAGAAGTGGGGAGAGTGGGCATCCTTGTCTTGTTCCCGATCTTAAAGGAAAAGCTTTCAGCTTCTCGCTGTTAAGTATAATGTTGGCTGTGGGTTTGTCATATATGGCCTTTATTATGTTGAGTTACTTGCCCTCTATACCCATTTTGTTGAGAGTTTTTATCATGAGAGGTTGTTGAATTTTGTCAAATGCTTTTTCTGCATCTATGGAGATGATCATGTGATTTTTGTTCTTCTTTTTGTTGATGTGGTGGATGATGTTGATGGATTTTCGAATGTTGTATCATTCTTGCATCCCTGGAATAAATCCTACTTGATCATGTGTATGATCCTTTTGATGTATTTTTGAATTTGGTTTGCTAATATTTTGTTGAGTAATTTTGCATCTATGTTCATCAGGGATATTGCTCTGTAGCTTTTTTTTTGGTGTCTTTGCCTGGTTTTGGTATTAGAGTGATGCTGGCCTCATACAATGAGTTTGGAAGTATTCCCTCTTCTTCTATTCCTTGGAAAACTTTAAGGAGGATGGGTATTAGGTCTTCACTAAATGTTTGATAAAATTCAGCGGTGAAGCCATCTGGTCCAGGCGTTTTGTTCTTAGGTAGGTTTTTGATTACCAGTTCAATTTCATTGCTAGTAATTGGTCTGTTGAGATTTTCTGTTTCTTTCTGGGTTAGCCTTGGAAGGTTGTATTTTTCTAGAAAGTTTTCCATTTATTCTAGGTTATCCAGTTTGTTAGCATGTAATTTTTCATAGTATTCTCTAATAGTTCTTTGTATTTCTGTGGTATCCATAGTGATTTTTACTTTCTCATTTCTGATTCTGTTTATGTGAGTAGACTCTCTTTTTTTCCTGATAATTCTGGCTAGAGGTTTATCGGTCTTGTTTATTTTCTTGAAGAACCAGCTCTTGCTTTTGTTGATCCTTTCTATTGATTTATTCTTCTCAATTTTATTTATTTCTGCTCTAATCTTTATTATGTCCCTCCTTCTACTAACTTTGGGTCTCATTTGTTCTTTTTATAGTTTCATTAATTGTGAGTTTTGACTATCCATATGGGATTGTTCTTCTTTCCTGAGGTAGGCCTGTATTGCAATATACTTTCCTCTTAGCATGGCCTTCGCTGCGTCCCACAGATTTTGTGGTGTTGAATTGTTATTGTCATTTCTCTCCATATATTGCTTGATCTCTGTATTTATTTGGACATTGATCCATTGATTATTTAGGAGCATATTTTGAAGCCTCCATGTTTTTATGGGATTCTTCATTTTCTTTGCATAATTCATTTCTAGTTTCATACCTTTGTGGTGTGAGAAACTGGTTGGTACAATTTCAATCTTTTTGAATTTACCGAGGTTCTTTTTGTGACCTACGATATGATCTATTCTTGAAAATGTTCCATGTGTGCTTGAGAAGAATGTGTATTCTGCTGCTTTTGGGTGTAGAGTTCTGTGGATGTCTGTTAGGTCCATCTGTTCTAATGTGTTGTTCTGTGCCTCTGTCTCCTTAGTTATTTTCTGTCTAGTTGATCTGTCCTTCAGAGTGAGTGGTGTGTTGAAGTCTCCTAGAATCAATGCATTGCATTATATTTCTCCCTTTAATTCTGTTAGTATTTGTTTCACATATGTAGGTGCTCCTGGGCTGAGCGCATAGATATTTATAATGGCTATATCTTCCTGTTGGATTGACCCTTTTATCATTATGTAATGTCCTTCTTTTGTCTCTTGTGACTTTCTTTGTTTTGAAGTCTATTTTGTCTGATATAAGTACTGCAACTACTACTTTTTTCTCCCTATTAGTTGCATGAAGTGTCTTTTTCCATCCCTTCACTTTTAGTCTGTATATGTCTTTGGGTTTAAAGTGAGTCTCTTGTAGGCAGCATATAAATGGGTCTTGTTTTTTTATCCATTCAGTGACTCTTTTGACTGGTGCATTCAGTCCATTTACATTTAGGGTGATTATGGATAGGTATGTACTTATTGGCATTGCAGGCTTCCGATTTGTGGTTACCAAAGGTTCAAGGTTAACTTCCTTACTATCTAAAAGTAAAACTTAACTCACTTATATGCTATTACAAATACAATCTAAAGATTCTTTTCTTTTTCCTTCCTCCTTTTTCTCCCTCCTCCATTCTTTATATATTAGGTATCATATTCTGTACTCTTTGTCTATCCCTTGATAGACTTTGGAGATAGTTATTTTAATTTTTGCATTTGCTTAGTAATTAGCTGTTCTACTTTCTTTACTGTGGTTTTATTACCTCTGGTGACAGCTATTAAACCTTAGGAACACTTCAATCTATAGCAGTCCCTCCAAAATACACTGTAGAGATGGTTTGTGGGAGGTAAATTCTCTCAGCTGTTGCTTATCTGAAAATTGTTTAATCCCTCCTTCAAATTTTTATGATAATCTTGCTGGGTAGAGTATTCTTGGTTCGAGGCCCTTCTGCTTCATTGCATTAAATACATCATGCCACTCCCTTCTGGCCTGTAAGGTTTCTGTTGAGGAGTCTGGTGATACCCTGATGGGCTTTCCTTTGTATGTGATCTCATTTCTCTCCCTGGCTTCCTTAAATAGTCTGTCCTCATCCTTGATCTTTGCCATTTTAATTACTATATGTCTTGGTGTTGTCTTCCTTGGGTCCCTTGTGTTGGGAGATCTGTGCACCTCCATGGCCTGAGAGACTATCTCCTTCCCCAGATTGGGGAAGTTTTCAGCAATTACTTTCTCAATGACACTTTATATCCCTTTTTCTCTCTCTTCTTCTTCTGGTACCCCTATAATGCGAATATTGTTCCGTTTGGATTGGTCACACAGTTCTCTCAATATTCTTTCATTCTTAGAGATCCTTTTTTTTTCTCTGTGCCTCAGCTTCTTTATATTCCTCTTCTCTAGTTTCTATTTCATTTATCATCTCCTCCACCGTATCCAATCTGCTTTTAATACCATCCATTGTGCTCTTCAATGATTGGATCTCTGACTGGGGTTCATTCCTGAGTTCTTGAATATCTTTCTGTACCTCCATGAGCATGCTAATGATTTTTATTTTGAACTCCCTTTCAGGGAGAGTCATGAGGTCGATATCATTTAAATCTTTCTCAGTAGTTGTATTAATAATTTTACTCTGGACCAGGTTTCTTTGGCATTTCATATTTGCATATGGTGCCCTGTAGTGCCCAGAAGCTCTACTCTCTGGAGCTGCTCAGCCCCTGAAGCAATGTCAGGGGTTGCAGGGTAGTGGTATTGGTGCCTGTGGGGAGGAAAGAGCTGTTTCCTGTTTCCCAGCTGCTATGCCTGTCTCCACTGTCTTTCTCGTTTTGTAAGCCCGGTGGGGCTGGCCAGATGAAAGGCACAATAGGCTGCCTAACACAGAATGGGTTTTTGGAGCTGTGTAGGCAGCCAGGGAGCTGGAGCACCTGAAGACCATGAAAGCTACCAACCTGCTGGGCAGAGTGCGCCCAGGCAATTTTGTCTACCTGTCCTCTCTCCTGAGCAGAAGCTCTGTGCAATCCTTGCCCCTTTAGCAGCTCTCTTGCTAAGGGCTTCTTTGTTAGGAAGTCTCTCAGACTGCCCACCTTTCTTTTGTCCCAGAGCAGCCGGATATGGATCCCTGCTTTCCACAGGCAGCTGGAATCTTAGTCTCTCCAGGAATTCTGCCTGTCTTAGCTTTCCATCCCCCTAATTACGAGAGTATCATGCAAGCACCATGAAATGTAGGTTTGTGCTCCCAGAGCAGATCTCCGGAGTTAGGTATTCAGCAGTCCCAGTTCTACAGTCCCTCCCTGCTCCGTTCCTCTTCCTCCCGTCAGTGAGCTGGGTGGGGGAGGGGCTTGGATCCCGCCGGGCCACAGCTTTAGTACATTACCCTGTTCTGTGAGGTCGGCTCTTGTCTCCAGGTGTACGTAGTTTGGTACAGTCCTCTTTCCTGTTGCTCTTTTAAGAGTAGTTGTATTAGTTATATTTTCATATTATATGCAGTTTTAGGAGGAAGCCTCTGTCTCTCCTCTCATGCCACCATCTTTAATCCATCTGTTTCCTCAAGAATCTCGTGTTATCACTTTTTAAAAATTAATAAACATGACTTCAGAAATGAGCCCATAAGACTAAAGGCAAAAGAAACTATGTATTACCACTCTGTTCTTAGGCCCCAGCAGGTTAACAATGCTATTACCACTGTTTACTGAAGTTGGATAATTAAGTAAATAGATGGCAGTGAATGTTCAGAATCCCATTTCTCTGTTGGTTTGGGAAGTTACAGGTAAGCAAGGAGAGGAGAGGCTAGAATGATCCATGCGGTAATGGATTAGAGTCAAAGGCATCAAAACATTCATGATTAGCTTAATATAGACACAGAAGGAAATACTTGTAGACGTGTGTGCACACACATGTCAGCATGCATGCACAGGCAGCACACGTACTTCCTGCCCCGCCCGCAGAGAGGGCCCAGAAACAGTGACACCGCTGGAGCAGTGACCTCTCCCCGTGCCTAGACACTGGTTTCTAAGGTCATTTTCCAAAAAGACAAACCAGGACTCCTTGGAAAGATGGCTCATTTAAAGACTTGAGCAGAATTTTACAAGATGATCCTGGAGTATTTTGTAGCACCAGTAAATAAAATAGTTTTAAAAACAAACAAACAAACACCATGATGATAAGACACAGGAGTCAATTGAAAGAGTTCAGTGGCCAAAACTGAAAAAAATGAAGCAACCAAATACATAAAGTAGTATTAGGTTGCAACCCAAATTATAAAATAAGTACCCACCAGTCCCATGAGTGTGGTCACCCCCCCCCATGATCTTCAGGGCTGGGTTCCAGGAACCCCACTGGATGCCTGAAACTGCAGAGGGTAACAAACCTGGTATATGCTATGTTTTTCCTATACATACAGACTTGTGATAAATTTTAATTTATAAATGAGGCAGAGGTAGAGATTAGCAACAATAACTAATAATAAAATAGCACAACTATAACAATGTGCCTTAATAAAAGTTACATGAATGTGGTCTCTCTTTCAAAATATCTTACTGTACTGTACTCACCCTTTTTCTTGTGGTGATGTGTGTGATGATAAAATGCCTGTGGGAAAGCGTGAAACAAGGTGGATGACGTAGGTGCTGTGACATAGCCTTAGGCTACTGTTGCTCTGATGATACATTAGAAGAAGCATCGTCTGCCTCCGGACCACGGTTGACCACAGATCGCCGACACTGTGGGTAAGGGCCACCACTGTACAAATAAACGAAGGACAATAGGCAAATATCCCATGCAGAAGAATTCCAAATAATTTACGTAGATACTCTACCATGAGGATGTCGGAGCACTGAATTGTTAATTATCTATTATTCAATTATCCTCTTTATCCTTTGAGAGTAATTCACTCTCAAAGATTATAGAATGGAAAGGAAGAAAAAGAGTAAGTTAGCAGCAGAGAAATCTGACAACCAACCTCTGGCAGGTGCGCATGCGCGGCCCCGATAGTGGCGAGTCACGCCGTCTGCAGGTGTCCTCTGCCTGGTGGGACGCGGGCAGCACTGTCCTCCTGGGGTCTTCCTCCCCCACCCTGAGAGAAATGCAGGGTGAGCCATCCTGAGGGACATTCTACATAACGTCTGACCAATGGCCTGCAAAATTGTTGAAGACTTCAAAAACAAGGAGAGCCTGAAAACCTGTCGCAGAAAAGAGCAGTCGGAGTGACAGGGCAGCCAGACGCGGCGCAGCGACCCGGGACAGAAATGGAACTGGGCAGAAATGAAAGGGTCTGAGTGAGGCAGGGACTCAGTGCCAAGGCTCTGCTGGCCCTGGAGCCTCAGCTCTGAGGACCACTCCAGGCTGGTGCAGCCTCTGAACAGCAGGGGAAACGCCGTGTGAGGGGTACGGGAGCTCTGTACTGTCTGTGCATTTTTTCCAAAATCTAAAACTCTTCTAAAGTAAAAGGTTTATTTTAATGATCAAGAAACACTTCGAAACTCCTCATGGATTAAGTGATTTAATACACTTTTAACTCAGGATCTCCGTACTTTTTACCCTCACAATGTGCCTTACAGGAAGGCCTGGGTGGAGAACATATTGTCGGGCCAGAGAAGAGAACCTGGAGCTTTTGAGTGTCTCCAGGGGCATCGCTGATCATCTCCCAGCCGATGGCCAGTGTCCGGACCCTGCTGCCCAGCTGGTCATAAGTGGCAGGCTTCCTCTTCCACCTCTCTGCCTGGGGTCCGGAAAGCACAGGGCCAGCTGTGGGGCCCCCTTCATGACTGAGCCCCCTCGGCACAGAAACAAGAGAAGGCAACAGGGAGTGTGTATGTGACATCTGTGTGAAACAACCCGGGGCGTCTGTCACAGGGCATCAGGGTGGGAAGAAGGTGGGTGTTCTGAGCTCTCTGTACCACTTCTGCCTTCCTGCTTTACTCTTAACTGATCTCCAGTTCGTGGATGAGAATCCAGAACAATTGGACAAAACCTCGCTAAGTGACCAACACCACATTTACAGGCTTTATCTCCATGTACTTATACATTACTTTGTTCCTGAAAAATTTTCTGTGGCTTATAAAGTTATATTCAATGATATTAAGAGAAATAAGATAAATTAGAGTCCAAAACTCTGGTGAAGGACAAAAGTTATGCAGAAAGATAAAAAAGAAATCACTGTAAAATGCCCTACATAAAGCCTGCTATAAGGTTCTGGCATTTGCTAACAGTAGACCCAAAATATGGTTCTGGATTTTCTAGCAACCAGCATATGAAAGGAAATAAAATTATATGTATAATTCATAGTGAGATAAACATGGGTCAGTCGGAACATGCACAAAGACAGCTTTCCGGGTTCTGGAAATATTCTGTTTCTCCGTCTGGGCACTGGGTACACAGGTGTGCAGTTTGTGAAAATTCACGAAGGGGTATATGTCTGTCACATGGACTTGTCTCTGCATAGTTTACCTCAGTGACTTTCTAAGGCAATGGAAAGGATTCACATTGAGAAGAAATTGGCCAGAAAGCAAAGGGAATATTTGATAAAATGTTTTGTTTCCTCGGATATTAGGAGGAAACAAAATATCAGTTACTTCAGAAACTTTTTGCAGGGAATCTTTGGGGGAACACATTGTATAATACAGCCAATAACACACACCATATCCCCCTCCCCTCCCACCTGTTTAAAGTAAATACAAAACATATTTCATACGGATGTTTCTATATGTTTCTCAATGAAAACCAGTGGCGTCACGATCAAGTCTTACTTGTTAAAATTCTAAGACAATAGACTCCCAAACGCTGTTTGTTTTCTCCTACAGATTTTCAGGGCATCTTTCTCCTGGTCTGTAGCTGTCCTGCTGCTTCTCACCATGAATCTTCAGTCCCCTGCAGCTGTTTTCCGTCCAGCAGAGAGGACGTGATTCCTAAGCCTTCCCCAGAGCCCGCTTGCAGCCTTTCCTCCGACCTTCACTTGTCTGCTTCCTTCTAAACATTCAGGTCTCCGCATGAAGACCATCCTTCCGAACCCTTCCCAGATAAATGCTTCTCAAACTTCCTACTCTATCTTCATTCCTGTTTAATTTTCCTCCTAGCATTTGTTGATATTTGAAATCATATATTCTATTACCATTTCAATGATTACCTTTCTCAATGAGAACATGTATTTCTTAAAAATAGAAATGTAGCTTACCTTTTTTAACTGTTGGGTCCCCAAATTCTAGAATAGTACTTTGCATATGACCCAGATGAAATAATTGCTTGTTGAATGAAGAGTAATTGAATGAATAAAGATTAGTAGGTTATGTGGATTATGGGTCAAATGCATCATCTTTCTCATAATTCACCATAAACTGTGTTACTCTTAAATAAGCTCTTGATAAATATGAAGTGGAGCATTGACTGCAAGGTTATTCTCTTTGCTCAGTGCTGGGGGGTAGTATTCTCAATTGCTGGACAGTATTCAGAGCACTGGCTACTAAGTCCATGGCACCGTCTTTAAACCTCTCTCCAGTAAAGCAAAGCTTCCTACAGTAACCCTGGGGCATCTCTGGAGGTTTCCCTGTGGAAACTAACTTGACTGAAAATCCTCTGTGTATGTTTGAACGCATGCTTGTGTTTTTCTGCCCAGAGCATGCGACTCAATAGTCTCAAAGACATCTCAGTGCACTCCGATTTTAGCCACTCTGGGAAATGACTGTGTATCTGTGTTACGTGCCTTCCACTTCCACTCAGGGCTTCCCCCAAATGAAGTTGTTTTCTAACAGGTGGTAACAGGACACAGCCAAAAATCAAATCGCTTTGAAAGCTACTGGAAATGTACTGATGGTTCACAAGCATCTGCACAGAGTCCAGAGCTCCTGGAACCCCTGATCCTCTTCTGTGCAGTGGTGGCTGTAGCCCTGCAGCTGGACAGTACTGGTGGTTGGTTCATGGGGTCCCTGAGGGGCCCTCTGACGTGGCATCAGGGCCCTCATAAGAGGGAGCAAAGCAGGGGTGGATCTCAGCTCAATCATCAAGTGTGTTTGGGGAAGCAGTGCCCAGTGTTAAGTCTTAGGGTAGGAAGAACAACCACAAATTGAAAATAAAAAACCTAGCAGGACAAGAACCATGGCAGTGGGAGAAGATCCGGGTGTGGCTTGGGCTGGCTTCTGGGTTCATGACAGAGAAGTTGGAAGGTGGCCTTCTATTTTGTTTGGCAGGTGGCAGTTTTAAGGAGCCACACGGGGCCTGATAACTTCCTGTTATAGACTTAGTGTTTGTGTCCCCCTAAATCCATCTGTTGGACCCCTATCTCCCACTGTGAGAATATTAAAAGATAAGATATTTGGAAGGTAGTTCAGATGAGGTCACGGGGGTGGAGCTTCCATGACACGTTTAGTGCTTTTCTAAAAACAGGAAGAACCACAAAGCTCTCTCCCTGCATGGACTGTCCAGGTTAGGACACAGTGAGATGACAGCCGTCTGCAAGCCAGGAGGAAGGCCCCTGCCGCAGACTGGGCATGCTGGCAGCCTGACCTTGGACTTCCAGCCCCTGAAACTGTGAGAAATAAATGTCTGATATTTATTCTCCCCAGATGGTGGTGTTTATGTGTGGCAACCCAAGGAGACTAGGACAGTCACACTGGGGACCCAGGAATGCAGCAGGTCTGTACAATGTTGGTGAGGAGCCCTCACTGGGAGCCAGTGAAGTGACCAGAATCTTATTAACAAGAGTGATCAAAGGGGGGAAACATGGTCATGCCATTTGTGAGCATACATGCAGATTTCCAATAAGCTCTTGAATAAGAACAAAAGAGTTTGGGATGTGGGTGTCCAAGTTTTTTTGTTGGAGTTGAGTCATACATTTAATTTTTGCAACTGCTGCTAGTGCAGAAGCCCTATTTTTTCCTTACTGGTGCAATTCTGTAAAATGTGGGTTAACAAAGGTGAATGTTGATATTTCTTCTCTAAGTAATCCCAAGCATCTTGAAGAAAGTGTTTTCTCCATCTGTATCTCTTCAGCACCTAGGTATGCCTAGTCATTCCTGGAGGTAAGATGGAAGGTTCAGAAATGGTCATGACTGGGAAGTAGGTCTCCCAGTAGTGAGGATGATGGGGGCCAGGAGAGGGGGTTGTAGGTGGTGTGAGAAATCTGCTTTGGAAGTTGGAACATCAGATCTGAAGGAAAGGTACCCCACTATTTGGAATACTCTTTCACAGGTTTGCTTGTGGAGACGGGGAGACTCAGTCCAAACACTCTGGGAGCAAGTCGCTGAAATCTTGACTCATCTGCAATTGAGGAGAAGGGATACTTGAATTATCCCAATTATCAGGACACTCTGAAGTAGGGTGGCTTAGGGTAAAATGCCTAGTGTCTTGGCAATTCTGTCCTGCTCACCTCTTCTCAGGTGAGCTCCCTCGTGGTTGCAGGATGGCTGCTGAAGCACTGGAGCCCACTTTCGGGCACGTCCTCATCCAGCAGCAGAAGGGACTGCCTCCTCCTGCGTGTCTGTTTTCTTTTGATTTGTTTTTAATTAAGGGGAAACCATTTCTGAGAAACCCCCAGTTGACCTGCCCTTCCATCTCAAGGGTCAGAACTGCATCAGAGAACCGAATACATAAACCGAGTGCTCGCAGGAGGGATGGAATTACCACGATCGGTTCAGACAAGTTGGAGATTTGCCTTTGATCTAGGCTTGGGGCCAACTTTTTTTTTCCTAGAAGGTAGTTATACTCAGGGGTCTGTGAATCTGTGATGCATGAATAATGGACGTTATGTAGGATGCTGGAAGGGCTCACACGGAGCGCAGGCAAGGCGGAGGGACACAGGCAGGGTCACTGCCCAATGCAGTCGGCCCCAGAGGGGCTGCACCACGGGGTCTGGGACAGGGTCTCGAGGAAGCGATACAAGCTGCGGGAAAAGTGGGCAGGTGGGGCACAGACAGAGATACGGTCACAGCAGCTGGAGATAGTGGCCTAAGTGTTAGAAGTGGTGATGGGAAGCGGGGGGAGGGGCGGGGAGACAAAGGCAGATCTGTCACTTATCCAGCCTCCTTACTGCCTGGTCTTATTTGTGATCTGCCCACTGTCTACCTTCAACTTCATACACTCACATTTTTTCTGTCTGCAGTGAAGGCTGGACCCCCAGCCCCTCCTCTGTGCCCTGGGTCCCATGAAATGCCTCCCTGTTCATTCCACATGGGCTGGGCCCCCGCCGTCACGGCACCGGCCCCAACACTGGAGCGTTGGGTTGCTTCTTCAGAGCCTGCGCCGGCCCTGACTCCTCGAAAACATGGCAAACTCATTGCACGTCTGGAAACTTTCCCATGACCCAGATCATAGTAGACACTCATTAAGTCCTTTCTGAAAGAAGACCCAGAGTATGGAAAACCCTTTGTCCTAAGGGTACCATTAGCCCAAGAACTGGAATACTGCCAACTTTGCAATCTAGGGACAAAATGATTCTGCTGGAGGGGAAAGTCTGTTACAGGAAATCTGGGAAGTAAACAGGGCCAAATTCTTATAGATATATAAGATGCTCTCTTTTTACTTGTTTTTATTTTTTCATAGCACAACAGTGCTCTGATCACTTACTGCTTTGGAAAACCCGATTTGATGGAGACTCTGAACTTTAGCATTACTGTATCTTAAATCAGTACATAAATGACTTAGTTGTTAATGCTCAGCTTTGCTTTGTGAATCCGTGGAATTGCCTTTGTGTTACTTTATTGCTTGAATGCATTTGAAAATAATACAATATCCATCTAAGGAAGAATGAGAAGAGGCGTTATTTTAGTCTGAATACATGAGTGAGTAGCACTTTAAAATAGATATCCAATAAATAATAATAATCTGTATAAGAATCTTATAAAAATGCTTTAAGGCAAGCATGGGTAATGAGTTGATCATTACTACTTTTGAAAAAAATTGTAGCTATCCAAGGAAAGGACTATTCCTCTGAGTGGAACTATTAAAATCTCAGGGAACAGATAACTGTTTGTACAGTTTCCCAGTAAGTCTTAAATTTAAAATTAGAGCTCAAGATCACCAAGATAAAAATCAGTAGCCATGTCGCTGTTAAGTGACCTCCCTGCGCTTCCAAGTCCATTTATAAACCGAAGTTGGCAATGCCTATGATGCAACCTGTCTCCGACTGAACGTGGTGGTGCTTTAAAGCTACGAAGTGCTGCAAAAGCTTTGCTGTTACCATCTTTCACGGTGTTGCCATAATAGAGAACTTAAATTTAATAATGCCTTCAGCTTAGAGCTCAGTTGAGAGCATGCAGCTATTTCTGAAACAATTATAGGAACTGGGAATACCATTCTTGATGATTTATCCCAGAGGATTCAAGCGCCAGGGCAGGATGTGCGGGAGTTACCATTCCTGCTGGAGCATATCTATTCGGGTTTACCTATAAGGGACATGCATCCTTTGTGATAGAGACAAGATACCTGAGTATTTCCCCCATGAGCCACATGGAGTCCCTGAATTCACTCGTTGGAAGTCTGTTCCTTAGGTTTTAGTTGTTTACTGCTTCTCACACAGACTGCAGAGTCCCGAGGGGCTGGAGAGTGGCACTAGGAGCAGTCTGACTGGGCACAGTTTCCCAGCACCAGACCGCAGTCTGTAACAGCTTCCGCCCCTAATCTGACCTCTCCTCTTCCTCCACATTAACCCCGGCATCCTTTACCAACTTCTTTTCAAGACATAAAAGGAAGTAGGATAGGGCCATTTTTTTTTTACACTGTAACAAATATTGGTGGACTCGGCACTAAGAAAACCCAATATTTTAATAAAATAGTTCTTTTCGTTCTCCTTAAAAAAATCCAGTCTCCTCTGAACACAAATCCTCCACCTCCTCTCTGTCGCGTTGCTGTCGCTCACTACACTCCCACTTGTTCCTGCTCATCCACGACGGGGTGGCTCAGGTTTCCTCTCGGTCGCTTCTCCTGACATCTTTCCAGGTGATGTGAATATGAGCATAGGTGAGCCATTCAATTCTGTAGTCTCAGTTTTTGCCCCCTCGTCTCCACTGGCCATTTTTTCCAAATCCAGCTCAGCGACCCACGGTCATGGTCATACTGTGCTTAAGGGACCCCCAGTACAGTGGCCTTCCGTGTTACACTCCCCACAGCCCCCGTCCTTCACTTGATCCCACACCCCATTCGGCTCAGCCTCCACTCTCCTGCACTAACCCCTCGTCAGGTGTCCCCACTGCTCCTCTGTCCCCAAAATGCTAAGCCGGTCAAATCAATGATCAACTGAACCCACTCTGCTCCTATTGCTACATGTTGCTGGATAGATTTACACACCTGTGACGTCTAATATCTCTTCTAGTTTGTGTCCAGAAGCATTGACACTGACAGGACATTTCCCAGCTAAGCTCATACTCCACACGTCAAGGTGACAAGTCTACACCTTCTCTCTCAGTGAACTTGGAACACTCTTGAGCGTCCGCTCTCAGATAATGATCTAATCTTGTATTTGAAAAAGATGCACTGATCTCTGATTTTATGTGCATGAGCTCTGATTTTCCTCCTTTTTCAGAGGCAGAAATCTGCTGGCTTCTAGCTGTGGGTGGTCTTTGCCTGTGTTTTGCATCCCGTCCTCTGTGATGGGCTCGGGCACTTGCCCTGGCCGTGTCTCTCATCTGCTTGGTTATCCGTATCTTGCTCTTCACTAGATGATTTCTCCCAGCTTTACTGGCATTATGCATGCTTCGTATTATCATTCTAAAATATTACACCTCTTTTGGCCCCACATCTCTCTCAAACATCCTCTATCTCTTTCCTTCATTCCACTTTACAATGAGATTCTTTATATCTCCACTTTCTCATGTATGTTTTCCTTAACCTCCTTCATTTGCATCTTTGTTGCCACCATTCGAATGAAATATGCCTTATCCAAGTCACAGTGACCTTCATCTTCTCAGATTCACTAGTGAATTATTTCATCTTGGTGCTACCCAACCACTCCATGGCCTTTGACACAGTTGGCCAGCTGCTGTCAGACACTGTCCTCTCAAGGCGTCCGTGGCATCAGTCCCTCCTGCCTTGGACCGTCTTTCACATCTCCTCTGCCAGACCTTGAAATATACAAGTGGCATAGATTTCTCTCCTTTTCTTCTATTTCTTTTCTATTTCTACTGTCTTGCTCGGTAAATTTATCTATTCCTAATGTCCCTGAATATATTTTATATTCTGTTGTCTCCCAAATTTACATCTCTAGCCTTGGCCACTCCTATCAGCTCCAGCCTCTGCCACCTAGTTATTAGTCCCATTTTTTGCTCATGGACCCTAGACCCTCACCCATGCTCTACACAACATCCACAGTATTCATTTAAAGATGTAATCATTCATTAAAATGATTCTCCTGCTTAATACCTGCCAGTGTGTTACCCATAAAATTACAATAAAATCTAAACTCTCCTCATAAGTTGCCAACCTTTTATGAATTGGCCACTGCCAACATTCCTTGCTCTTACTTACCACAATCTAGCCCTATGAGACTTCTTCATTTCAGGTTCAAAATGCTTAAGCATATTCCCAGCTATGTTTTCTGAGTTTTATTTATTTCCCTTATTGCAAACTCCACCCAGGATACACTTTCCCCAGACATTCACAGCACCGAGTCCTCAATATTTAGGTCTCAACTCAATCAGAGCCCGAAGCTGCCGGCCTTTATATTTGCCCACAAGCACTGTTTACTCTCAGAGCCATTGCCTATTGTATATTTTCATTGCCTTTTGCAGTATAATAAACTATCTCTTTATTCATATAAGTATATATTATAATTTTCCCTTCAACTGGAAGTACTGTGAGGACAAGTGTGTTTTTATAATTAGCAGTAAAACCCTAATATGCAGGATAGTCCAGGCACAGAGAACACATTCAATAAACATTTACTAAGTAAATGGATGAGAACATGGCTTGGCATATGGAATCAAATTCCATATATAACTGTTTCTTGAATACAGTAGGGACCCAATTCTGTACTGGGAACTGGGGACCCACGTGAAAACCCTTGGCCCTGACCTTCGAGGAGCTCAACCTAAATAAGAATTGTAACCGAAGTCAACACTGTGTGTCATCTGCAGTGGGTGACTCTTCCTGGGAGGACTGGAGACAAGATTCAATTCCCGTATGAAGGAGTGGAGGCCCACCCACCTGAGGAGAGGGATGAGGGGGCACTTGTCTGGGGTGTAGACAGAGAAGCTGGCCATGTGTGCAGCTCCTCTGAGCTCCCAGGGCCCTGGTGTGCCTCTCAGGTCTGAGTTCTGGAAGGAGGTGACAGAATGTAAGCCTGGCCAGTGACTTTTCACTTTAAAAAAGCTTAATTCAGTTTATTTTCCCTTTAAAAAAAGCTTCATTCAGTTTATATCCTCTTCTAATCATTTGTTTTGATTTAGATACATATTTTTATATATATTTTATGTATGTTATATCTATATATAAAATTAACATATGTAATATATACATATATGCATATTTCTCTATATATAGTATATATAAAATTTTAAGGTAAAGCACTTCTCTTATCCATTATATATAGATACATATATATATATATACACACACACACACACATATATGTATGTATTATATATATTTGATTACTTTCTGAAGTCTATTTAAGCTTGGTGTTCTAGGAATCCGCAAATAAAAATCACCCTTGAGGATCTAGGCAGAGAATCACTCTTGAGGACTTTTCGACCCCAAACTCTCTACCCTGCTGTGAGTACCTGAAGATTCTGCTTCTGTCTCCCTCACTGTGTGCTCGGCAGTCAGGGGTTGCCCAAGACCCAAAAGTAGCTGATGAGAATTCATAAGAGTTTTTCCCGAGAGAAAGTTTAAAAAGCCTAGGGAGCAGGACACCTGGATGGTAAGGCACTCACCTTTTCATAGAACAGCCATCCGGAGACTCTCCTGTGTGCAGTAGGCATTGAGACCAAAACTGATCTGTGCCTGTGAACCCAGGGGCTGAACCTGGCCCTCACCTCTCAAAACATGAATCACAAAGAAAGCCTGTTCTGTGATCCATGCCGAGGCAGGTCGCCCTCCTTCCGACCATGTGGTTCTCCCAACCCTGTCCCTGTAACCAGAGCTGGCTCAATCATGCCCCAGCAAAAAGAACAGATAGCAGGAAGGTCAGGTTCAGGGAGGGGACTATAATTTTAGAAGCACTTCCTGTTCTGAGTCTGACTTTTGGTCTCCTGTGATCGGTCAGGCCAGTGAACTGAAGCACGTGGTGAGCATGCCTCACCCTCTGGTGGGACCACGTCTGGAGGGTGGTCAGCATCTGAGGGACTTTCCCCTTTTAGCTCCAGGAATCGCTTCCGCAATCTACTTTGCTGTCTATTAGGTAGTTTGGGCAGAATCTGTCAGCTATGCGTATGTAGTTGAAACTGAAATTTATAACACAGCACAACAGTGCCCTATAACAGCTTCCTAGTTAATCAGGGCAGAGCTGCTCTTAGGTGCTATTGACCTGAGACGACACCTCCTACAGCTTTTTATTGGGAGCATGAAGAAGAAGGCCTGGACAGAGCAAGACATTTTCCTAAATCAAATCACTAATTACTGACAGGCATGCCACGAGACTTTCAAAGTGGGCACTGAAAGCATGTGTCTGCTGTATCAGACTCACCCTCACTGCCTCTTCAATCAGGCATCGCCCAAACCAGGCTGAGACGGGAACCACGAGGAAATGAGGGCAGGGGAGGCTTCGTGAGGACTTCTGTAGTAGAATTAAAGTATGTCAGATATGAGAGGCCAATAATTCAGTTTCATGAGTGGAACTCATTTTTCTTGTACGTAAAATAAAAGGTGAGGCTAAAGCGGTCATTCCCAAAAGAGGCCACCCCTTGCTGGACTGCCAGGGAATGGTTTAGAACTTCAAATTTCTGTGTCCCATCCTAGTTCTTCAGAATAACAACTTCAGGAATAATGTCAAGAATTTCTCCTTGGGATCCTGCATAATTCTAACGAGCATCCAGGTTAAAAAAATCACTCTATGAGATCCCCCCAGAATTCTCATTTGGCTTTAATCTTCTATGACATTAAATCAGTATTTGCCAAAGTTCGCTCCTCCTAGGAATGAGTTTTGTAATCCGAGTTGAGAAGCAGAACGAAAGATGGGCAACAGTACTTGTCTTCGGAAGACCAGCATTGCCTACTTAAACTTTTGTGGCTTTCAGACGTCTTTGATTAATTGAAATTTGTTTAGTTCACATTTCCCAAATGTCCATAACATTTTACTTTAAGGGCTCCCAACATTTTACTTTAAGGGCTACTGATCTACAGAACCCTTTAAAAAAATCTAGATTATTGAGACAATCATTTGTATGCATGCAAATAGATCAATGTTATACTATTTAAAAGGAATACCCTTGTGTCCTCAAAGCCACTTAGATAACTGAAATGGGCTCACAGCCCCATTTGTTTAGGCATTTAAAGACATATTTTCTCCAAAGATGATATTGAGAATGGTTTTAACAACTGAGTGGCCCAGATTAAAAATGAATATCCGAGGTGCCAGACGCTTTGATGTGAGTTTGCATCACTCCCTGCCACCACAAGAGGTGCTTCTTTCAGCCATTTGTTCCTGAAGACTTCTTTGTCCAGATAGTCAGTTCTGCAAATAAGCAGGCCCTGCGGGCACACCTTCCTTTTAGAGCTCAGCTGCCTTTCTGCAGTTTACCTCATTGGGTTTTAAATGTTTCCTCTGACTCAGATGAAAAATTAGCTGGAAATAAATACCCCACGATGGCCACAAAGCCTTTCTGTGTAGAGTCTGCACCGCTGGGATCGTGAGCTGGAGGCCGGCAGGAGCGCGCGGCATTCGGGGTCAGGCGCGAGTGACCCTCCTCCTCCGGTTTCACTTAAGCTCACATTTTCTCCATGCAGATAACACACGCTTCTCAGATTTGGTTACTTGCTCCATGAAAGGATCTCATTTGTCCCAATGTAATTTTTAACCTTGGAAAATGTCTTAAACTTCACTTTTCCCCTTTTATTTTTAATCATGGACATTTCTTAAGAGAGAACTTTTACAAGGGGTGTCAGCATGCCACAATCTGGGGAAAAGCAGGGGGGCTAAGTAGCCAGATCCTAAAGGTTTGGTCAGTAGAACTCTTCTTTTCAAGAACAGATCGAGGGCTGCCTTCTGCTTTTGGCCCCGTCCGCACTGCCCGTGGGACTGGGGACGCCTGACACTCTCTCCTTCGGTGGCCTCACCCTCCTCCCTGCTGGACATTGACCTCTTCATTCTTCGTCCATGTCTTTTCATTTAATGCTTCTAAGGGTCACAAGGACAATGACACCCCCACCCCCAGCAAAACCGAGCCTCTTCTTCCCTTCTGTGCTTTCTTTCATTCCTTCCTCCTTCAGTCCTTTCTGTCTCTTTCTTCTTTCAAGAATCCATTAACAAATCCTTATGCACACTCAGTGTGCGTGTGTCACATGCAGTCCTCGTGTTAGGGGGGCAGAAGGATGGACACAGGCTGGTGCCTTCTCAGTGCCAGTGCATCAGAAAAGCCCCCAGCAGGTACATGACCCCGAGTGTGGGGAGGAGGCCCTGCCTCCTGGGCCGTGGGGCCTGACCGCCAGGCAGGGTGCGTGTGGGGAGGCACAGCCAGAGACTGCTCCGGAGGACCGGCACCTGCCTGCATCCCGAGGGAAAGGGGACCCCCGGTGATAAAAAGGGGTATCATTCTGAGCAACGGCACTCCTGTGGGGCATAGCACAGCATAACTGAAGTCCCTCGATATTGCCCCAGAGCAGGGAGGGTGTGGGGCGTGGTGGAGATGACGCCAGAGATGAGTCGGCCGCACGTGGCCCCCAGGCAAGGCAGTAAGGAGGGATGCATTTTTAACCTTGTAACACAGTATGGGCAGATGTGGGTTGGATTATAAAATAAAAAAAGTGATGTCTAAATACATAAAGATGTGTGCCCTCAGTGTGCATTAGTAAATTGTATAAAAGGTATACACTATGCATTTGCATGTAACATTTATAAGTCTAAATAAGGAGACATATGAATATATACAGACATATTTACTGATTACTGATGCGTTCACATGCATTCAAAATAAATTTAAGCATACTTTACTTGCACTGACAAACACAGGGATCAGAAAAATAGGGGCAGAACCAGTCTAGACAAACTTTCTGTTGCTTTTCCTTTTTTACGTATTTGTTGTCCGTTCAACCAAACATAGCCTCTTCTTTAATGTTCAATGACTTCCACACAATCCTTTTCTTTCTAAGCAGAAAGAACTTATTTCCTTTAGGACAGCTTCTTTAGAAACTTTTGTTTTTCATGCTCTTAGCTTTCCCTATAGCATTTAAACTCATTTTTTGAGGAACTGTTTTTGCTTCTAATTAAGTGAATTTTCTGGTTCAGGGCTTTGGATGATGCTAAAAAATGTAATTAAAATCACACCGGTCACAAGGGGAGACTTTTGGCAAAAGCAGATTTTTATTCCCTTCCTGTAAAAACATATTCAGGACCTTGGCCAGCCTGATTTTTATCTAACTGGCTAAAAGGCCCAGGAGCTCTCAACTGTCCACCCAGCTTGTCTGCCTGCCAACCCTCCGGAATTCAGAGGCCTCTGCTCGAAAGTTCAAAGACCAGCCTCACACAGTCTGTAGAGCTTATTTTGCGTCTGCCTGAGGGAAGCACTTTCAGGTTAATCCCATGGCCTGTGTCCAGATGAGAGGCAAATGGAAAGCTTCTCCAAAAATCTCACGGCAAATCAGATCTCTGGGACTCCTGAGGGCTGCCCCTTGCCATGGGGTCGACCTGCTGAAGCAGGTTAGGAGGATGGGGGTGCTGGGCATTTTCAGGGGGCCCACTGAGATGGGCGGTTTAGAAGAGAAAATGGAGGAAGGAGTCAGCTGGGTGGGTCTGTTTTCCTTTCAAGGATCCTGCGGTAGCTGACGTGGCAGAATCCAATGATGTTTGTTTTGCTTAATGATATGATGATTAAAAGCATCACCCTTGGCAAATTCCCATCTTAGCGCCTCCCAAAGCAGCTGGATGCTTCTCTGAAGTAACCACAACGTGATGGGTGGAAAGGATGTTTGATTTTCCTTTCTGAGAATTTCTATGCATGGCAGTAAAGGGAGAAGGATGCTCATGACAATACATGCAAAGATGGGAGAAGAACTTCTCACAAAGTCACCATCGAGTAGGTCTAAAGAAAGGGTCATGAGAAATAAAAGGTGGAGAGAGAGATAGGGAGAGGGAGAGAGGAAGGAGAGATGGAAGGAAAGGAGGAAAGGAGGCAGGGAAGCAGGGAGGAAGGAAGAGGGGAGCCAGGCAGGGGGTGGAGGCGGAGAAGGCGCGGCGGCCCAGGAAGGTGCGAGGCCACAGGACTCAGGATCTCGGTGCTGCTCCCACAGGTGACCTGCAATGACCACTTGCTCTCTTTGGGTCTTAGCCTCAATCTCTCTCTCAGCACAAAGACAAGATTGGGTTGCAGTGAGTCATTCCCCCGCCCCCCACCGCCCCAGCAAGTTTGATTGAGATATTGTTGACATATACCATTGTGCACTTTTAAGGTGGACTCTGACGCCTTCAGACACATATGTATTGTGGAATGATGGCCACGGTGAGGTCAGTCAGCATAGCCACTGCCTCACACGGACCACTGTGTGTGTGGAGAGAACTTTCAAGTATACAATACCAAACTGTTAGTTCTAGTCTCCACACTGTTTAGTACATACCCGGGACTTTGTTATCTAGGCGGTAATTTTGAATCTCTCTTCTGCCTTTAAAATTTTAGTGAGTATGTATATGTTGTAAATTACCCTAAAAATCCCACACGTAGCAGAAAGAACATTTCTGATAGTGACCAGACTGTCAGGCTGTCTTACCAATGGGTTTCAGCCCTGGACAAGTTCACTATGGATTCAATGTGACCAAAGAAATTGACGGCAAAACGTTCTTGGGGTGAAAGGGTTATACCCAGCTTTATTTCCAGGTGGCAGCTCAGTCACTAAAATCCTGTTCACTCAGAGCGAGTCTGCATGCAGCAAGCTGGTCTCTGCCTCTGGGCCCCTCTGTCTGCACAGCTGTCCTCTGGGCCTCTCTGCACAGCCATCCCACACAGCCATCCTCTAGGCCTCTCTGCACAGTCATCCTGCAAAGCCATCCTATGGGCCTCTGTCCTTGGCACTGCCACCACCCCAGCCTCTGCTCTGCTCTCCATGCCACCATGTCATGTCCAGAGCACTGGGCAGAGCTCTTTATATAGAGTCAACAGCCATGTATTGTCCATAGGTGTGCAGTGAGCTGGCCAACCAGGGCCAGGTGAGAATCCTGGCCTCAGGGACTCTCATTTTATCCACACAGGCCTTTGTCCCAGAAAACAAAGAAAACAAGCAAAAAGTCAAATATTAACATCTAATTCAATTTTGTTTTTGCACATGCAGCTTTGCATTTAGAACTTAATATGTAAATGTTCATTATTTCTAGGATTTCCTTCTCCACTGGACTTCACCTTGAAGAGCAAAATATTGGTAAAGAAGCAGAGATATGGCCTTTATTCAAAGCCTTATTTCTTGAAATTATTTCCAGTTCCTTGGAGCCCACTTGGAATTCCCACATAGATGCTATTATTTAGCTGACAGACTAAACACCTTCTAAAAAATTTTTTTTAAATGTTCAGAAGTATGCTGATGCTATAGGACTGATTTTCCTCCTCTGCACCTAAATGGAGTGGATGCAGACCAACTGTCCCAGAGAAAAGAGGAATAAGCAAGTTTATCAATGAGGGGGCCAGTTACTTCTTGGCTGAATAATGTCCCATAAGGCAATTTTATACTAAAAAACAGACCAGGCCTTGCTCCTCGGTTGACAGTGTTAAGAGATAGAATTAAGAGTGAGTACACTGTCAGACGAGGCCGTTCTTCAGCTCAGGTCCTCCGACCTCCTTCACCTGGCCCTTTGTGATCTAGCAAGTGCCTACCTCTGCAGCTTCCTATCCCCCTACTCTCTCATACCCTCCCTGAAACACACACACCCTTAACATGTGTTGTTCCCTTTGACTGGATGCTCTGTACACCCTCTTTAACTGGCTAAACTTTTACTTATACTTTAAGACTCAGCTGTGCCTCCTCTTCCAGGAAGTCCCCTCTACCATCTGCTCCCTCTCCTAAGCCCCCACACTGCTTCCCTGAACCCATTATACACTGAGTTGCATCGTTTATTCACAGAATAAGCTACTTAAGGACAAAGTTAAAGGTGAGCTGCTTAAAGGTAAGAGTTGTGTTCCCTGTCTCCTATCCCCAGTCCTGAGTCTGAGTATGTACCCCATAAATATTCATAGTTTGGACTTTTAAATATCCCTTTTAGATCAGAGAGCAGCAAAAACCACACAGAATTTAGGTTGGGAAAGAAACAGTATCTACTCGCTAACCAAAGAAATGGTGTTTGCTCTTTAACCCGGGGGCTGAATGATCATCTTCTGAGAAATGGTCGTGGCCAGGACAGCCCTGGGACGTGACAGTGGGAGAGCGGGAGGGAGAATTCCCTGCCCTCAGCCCTCCACTCTGCTTGTATGAGAACATTATTTGAGATGCTCAGTAGCTTGAAGGATTAAGGGCACCTTCCTTCCTAGCAGATCAGCTAACTCACGGGGACTGACGTACAAGAAGGCCATAAAAACAGGCTAAAATCTTGGGTCATGAGAATAAGGCTGTGTTAAGTAAGGAAGAATTAGAATTGAACATAAATTAACAAGGTTATGACCTAGTAAAAGCTTTCCCACAGTTAAAGCTCTTTGAAATTGCCTTTTGCCTTGCTATGTATTTTTGAAAATCAATAGAAATTAATACTAATGCTTCTGGAATGAATAAGGGGTGGGGGTGGGGAAGCAGGCTACATTTTCGTTCCTAGATGTCATGCTGAGTGTGCAGATAGGCAGTGAGAGGAATGGCTGTGGTCCTGCAAATGCTGGAAAGGGTGCTCGTGTGTTCCTAGTATAGGCAGTCGGGACCCCGCCCTTTTCCAGGTTTTTCCAACTATTCTCAACAACAGCAAGGTCTCTGAAATGGTTTTCTGTTTGGGCCACGTTGATGCCAAAAGAAGAAGGCTCTTCTTTTGGTGGAGACTTAGCTTTAATTGCTTTTAAAAATGTTGTTTAAGTCATAAAAAATGTAAGCAAGGCAACTGACGTGCTGTGTAATGCGGACACGAGGCCCAATTCACTCCTCATGGCTGGACCCAGTGAGGATGTTTCCTACCCATTCTGTAGTGCGTGTTGGAAAGGTGGGCGTTCTGAGGGAAGAGGGCGCCTCTCTGCGCGGGAACTGTCACCTGTCACTCCTGAAGAGAAGATTGGACAGGGAGAGGCCTGCCACCACTGTGGGTTCCATCCCAACGTGCTGTGCTTCTATGCACATAACTGCATCTCCCATCCTCCCCTCTTCCCTGCAAGACCCCCAGGGCCCAACGCCAATGTCCCCGCTGTGGTCCTTCCACTTAGAGTCAAGTGTGAACTCAAAGATCCCCACAGGCCTTACTGGAACCTGCTGGTTAAGACCATCACAGCTGTGCCCCCACCAGAGGTACCAGACACCACGGTGCTCGCACGTGCACCTGTCTCTCATCCAGAACCACGATCTGTCCCGTGTCCGGGAGAATCTGGCCCAGCTGGAGCCCACAAATCACAGACATGCAGGGAGGGATATATGTGTGCTTAATCTGCTTGTTTTGTATTTTGAATATGTGGAAGATTCTCTCTTAAACAAGTAGAATCTTGGCTTGGTATGCATTTGAATCTGATCAAACGTGCAGAGATCTATAAGAAAAGATCATAATGAATGAAGAGTTGTTAAAAAGAGGTTCCCATTTGATGTGCAGTTTCTGTACAGGGCTCAAATCTTTCGCTCTTGGATAAATTCTAGGCTCTCTGGAGGACCACCAAGTGATACATGAATATTTTCATCCTAAATGCAAATATGTAGCAACAAAGAGGTTTTTATATGGGCCGTGCTTTGTTTCTGCTGAGAATAAATCTTGGCCTCATGGTAAAGTCATCACTGATCTATGAATAGAAGTCATTGGAGAGTCTGGATTAAAGATGGCAGGTGAGAGGTGAGACACAAGCTTCCTCCTAAAACCATATACAATACAAAAGTATAATTAATACAACTAATCCTGAAAGAGCAACAGGAAAGAGGACTGTGCCAGACTGCATACACCTGGAGAAAAGAAAAGACCTCACAGAACAGGGTAACGTACCAAAGCTGTGGCCCAGGGGGCTCAAGCCTTTCCCCCACCCCAGCTCAGCAGCAGGAGGAAGAAAATGGAGCAGGGAGGGAGTGGAGGCCTGGGACTGCTGAATACCTGACTTCAGAGATCTGCTCTGGGAGTACAAACCTACATTTCATGGTGCTTGCATGATCCTCTCACGATTAGGGGATTGGAAAGCTAAGACAGGCAGAATTCCTGGAGAGACTGAGATTCCAGCCGCGTGTGGAAAGCAGCGATCCATATCCGGCTGCTCTGGGACAAAAGAAAGGTGGGCAGTCAGAGAGACTTGCTAACAAAGAAGCCCTTAGCAAGAGGGCTGCTAAAGAGGCAAGTATTGCGCAGAGCTTACTGCTCAGGAGAAAGGACAGGTAGACAAAATAGTCCGGGTGCACTTGGCCCAGCAGGTTGGGAGTATGGCCATATAGACTCTCATATTTAAGGAGGAGAAAGATATCTTCCTCCTTAGATGATCTTCAGGTGCTGCAGATCCCTGGCTGGCTACACAGCTCCAAGGACCCACACCGTGATAAGCAGCCTACTGTGCCTTTCTCCTGGCCAGCCCCACCTGGCAAACTCTACCCTGGCTTAGGCCAGCCAGAGGAAATGTCTGTCTACAACAACTACAAACACAAAGCATGGAGGCTTATACCTGTGTGCTCAGCCCACTGGTTCAGGCAGTGGAGACAGGCATAGCAGCTGGGAAGCAGGAAACAGCTCTTTCATCCCCCCAGTCACCAATGCCATTCCCCTGTGACCCCCAACATTACTTCAGGGGCTGAGCACCTCCAGGGAGTTGAGCTTCTGGGCACTAGAAGGCCCATATACAAATATGAAACACCAAAGGAATCTGGTTCAGAGTAAAATTATTAATACTACTCCTGAGAAAGATTTAAATGACATTGACCTCATGACTCTTCCTGAAAGGGAGTTCAAAGTAAAAAACATTAACATGCTCATGAAGGTACGGAAAGATATTCAAGAACTCAGGAATGAATTCCGGTAGGAGATCCAATTGTTGAAGAGCACAAAGGGCGGTATTAAAAGCAGATTAGATACAATGGAGGAGACGATAAATGAAATAGAAACTAGAGAAGAGGAAGATAAAGAAGCTGAGGTACAGAGAGAAAAAAGGATCTCAAAGAATGAAAGAATATTGAGAGAACTGTATGACCAATCCAAATGGTACAATATTTGCATTATAGTAGTACCAGAAAAAGAAGAAAGAAAAAGGGATAGAAAGTGTCTTTGAGGAGGTAATTGCTGAAAACTTCCCCAATCTGGGGAAGGAGAGTGTCTCAGGCCATGGAGATGCACAGATCTCCCAACACAGGGGACCCAAGGAAGACCACACCAAGACATATAGTAATTAAAATGGCAAATATCAAGGATAAGGACAGACAATTAAAAGCAGCCAGAGAGAGAAATGAGATCACATACAAAGGCAAGCCCATCAGGCTATCATCAGACTCCTCAACAGAAACCTCACAGGCCAGAAGGGAGTGGCTGATGTATTTAATGCAATGAAGCAGAAGGGCCTTGAACCAAGAATAATTTATCTGGCAAGATGATCATTTACATTTGAATGAGGGATTAAACAATTTCCAGATAAGCAAAAGCTGAGAGAATTTACCTCCCACAAACCATCTCTACAGTGTATTTTGGAGGGACTGCTATAGATTGAAGTGTTCCTACAGTTTAACAGCTGTCACCAGAGGTAATAAAACCACAGTAAAGAAAGTAGAACAGCTAATTACTAAGCAAATGCAAAAATTAAAATAACTATCTCCAAAGTCTATCAAGGGATAGACAAAGAGTACAGAATATGATACCTAATATATAAAGAATGGAGGAGGGAGAAAAAGGAGGAAGGAAAAAGAAAAGAATCTTTAGATTGTATTTGTAATAGCATATAAGTGAGTTAAGTTTTACTTTTAGATAGTAAGGAAGTTAACCTTGAACCTTTGGTAACCACGAATCTTAAGCCTACAATGTCAATAAGTACATACCTATCGATAATCACCCTAAATGTAAATGGAGTGAATGCACCAAACAAAAGACATAGAGTCACTGAATGGATAAAAAATCAATACCCATCTATATGCTGCCTACCACAGACTCACTTTAAACCCAAAGACATACACAGACTTAAAGTGAAGGGATGGAAATAGATATTTCATGTAACTAATAGGGAGAAAAAAACTGGAGAAGCAGTACTTGTATCAGAGAAAATAGACTTGAAAACCAAGAATGTCACAAGAGACAAAGAAAGACATTACATAATGATAAAAGGGTCAATCCAACAAGAAGATATAACCATTCTAAATATCTATGCACCCAACACAGGAGCTCGTACATATGTGAAACAAATACTAACAGAATTAAAGGGGGGAATAGAATGCAATGCATTCATTCTAGGAGACTTCAACACTCCACTCACTCTGAAGGACAGATCAACCAGACAGAAAATAAGTAAGGAGACAGAGGCACTGAACAACACATTAGAACAGATGAACCTAACAGACATCTACAGAAGTCTACACCCAAAAGCAGCAGAATTCATATTCTTCTCAAGTGCATATGGAACATTTTTAAGAATAGATCATATACTAAACCACAAAAAGAGCCTCAGCAAATTCAAAAAGATTGAAATTGTACCAACCAGTTTCTCACACCACAATGGTATGAAACTAGAAATAAATTACACAAAGAAAATAAAAAATCCCACAAACACATGGAGGCTTCACAACATGCTCCTGAATAACCAATGGATCAATGACCAAATAAAAACAGAGATCAAGCAATATATGGAGACAAATGACAACAACAATTCAACACCACAAAATCTGTGGGATGCAGTGAAGGCCATGATAAGAGGAAAGTATATTGCAATACAGGCCTACCTCAGGAAAGAAGAACAACCCCATATGAGCAGTCTAAACTTACAATTAATGAAACTAGAAAAAGAAGAAGAAATGAGGCACAAAGTCAGTAGAAGGAGGGATATAATAAAGATTAGAGCATAAATAAATAAAATCGAGAAGAATAAAACAACAGAAAGATTCAATGAAAGCAGGAGCTGGTTCCTTGAGAAAATAAACAAAATAGATAAACCCCCAGCCAGACTTATCAAGAAAAAAGGAGAGTCTACTCACATAAACAGAATCAGAAATGAGGAAGGAAAAATCACTATGCACACCACAGAAATACAAAGAATTATTAGAGAATACTATGAAAAATTATATGCTAACAAACTAGATAACCTAGAAGAAATGAACAACTTTCTAGAAAAATACAACCTTCCAAGGCTGACCCAGAAAGAAACAGAAAATCTCAACAGACCAATTACCAGTAATTAAATTGAACTGGTAATCAACCTACCTAAGAACAAAATGCCTGGACCAGATGGGTTCACAGCTGAATTTTATCATATATTTAGTGAAGACTTAATACCCATCCTCCTTAAAGTTTTCCAAAGAGTAGAAGACGAGCTAATAACTTCCAAACTCATTGTATGAGGGCAGCATGACATTAACACCAAAACCACGGAAAGACACCCCAAAAAAGAAAATTACAGACCAATATCCCTGATGAACATAGATGCAAAAATACTCAACAAAATATTAGCAAACCAAATTAAAAAATATGTCAAAAAGATCATCCATCATGATCAAGTAGGATTTATTCCAGGGATGCAAGGATAGTACATTTGAAAATCCATCAACATCATCCACCACATCAACGAAAAGAAAGACAAAAACCACATGATCATCTCCATAGATGCTGAGAAAGCATTTGACAAAATTCAACACCCACTCATGATAAAAACTCTCAACAAAATGTGTATAGAGGGCAAGTACCCCAACATACTAAAGGCTATATATGACAAACCTACAGTCAACATTATACTTAACAGTGAGAATCTGAAAGCTTTCCCTTTAAGATAGGGAACAAGGCAAGGATGCCCACTCGCCCCTCTTTTATTCACCATAGTCCTGGAGGTCCTAGTCATGGTAATCAAACAACACAAAGAAATAAAAGGCATCCAGGTTGGCAAGGAAGAAGTTAAACTGTCCTTGTTCACAGATGACGTGATATTGTACATAAAAATCCCTAAAGAATCTACTCCAAAACTACTAAATCTAATAATATCTGAATTCAGCAAAGTTGCTGGAAACAACATTAATATGCAGAAATCTGTGGCATTTCTATACACTAACAATGAACCAGCAGAGAGAGAAATCAGGAAAACAATTCCATTCGCAGTTGCATCAAAAAGAATAAAATATCTAGGAATAAACCTAACCAAGGAAGTGAAAAAACAATACTCTGAAAACTACAAGACACTCATGAGAGAAATTAAAGAAGATACCAATAAATGGAAACAACCCATGCTCATGGATAGGAAGAATTAATATTGTCAAAATGGCTATCCTGCCTAAAGCAATCTACAGATTCAATGCAATTCCTATCAAAATACCAACAGCATTCTTCAACGAACTAGAGAAAATAATTCTAAAATTCATATGGAACCATAAAAGACCCCGAATAGCCAAAGCAATCCTGAGAAGGAAGAATAAAGCAGGTGGGATTACACTCCCCAACTTCAAGCTCAACCTCAAAGCCACAGTAGTCAAGATAATTTGGTACTGGCACAAGAACAGACCATAGACTAATGGAACAAACTAGAGAGCCCTGATATAAACTCAACCACATATGGTCAATTAATATATGATAAAGGAGCCATGGACATACAATGGGGAAATGACAACCTCTTCAACAGCTGGTGTTGGCAAAACTGGACAGCTACATGCAAGAGAATGAAACTGGATTATTGTTTAACCCCATACACAAAAGTAAACTCGAAATGGATCAAGGACCTGAATGTAGTCATGAAACCATAAAACTCTTAGAAGACAACATAGGCAAAAGTCTCCTGAATATAAGCATGAGCTACTTCTTCCTGAACGCATCTCCTCGAGCAAGGAAAACAAAAGCAAAAATGAACTCATGGGACTACATCAAACTAAAAAGCTTCTGTACAGCAAAGGACACCATCAACAGAACAAAAAGGCATCCTACAGTATGGGAGAATATATTTGTAAATGACATATCCGACAAGGGGTTAACATCCAAAATATATAAAGAACTTACATGCTTCAACACTCAAAAAGCAAATAACCCAATTAAAAAATGGGCAGAGGATATGAAGACACAGTTCTACAAAGAAGAAATTCAGATGTCCAACAGACCTATAAAAAGATGCTCCATATCACTAATCATCAGGGAAATGCAAATTAAAACCACAATGAGATATCACCTCACACCAGTAAGGATGGCCAGCATCCAAAAGACTATGAACAATAAATGCTGGTGAGGATGCGGAGAAGGGGAAACCCTCCTACACTGCTGGTGGGAATGTAAGCTAGTTCAACCATTGTGGAAAGCAGTATGGAGGTTCCTCAAAAGGCTAAAAATACAAATACCATTTGACCCGGGAATCCCACTCCTTAGAATTTATCCAAGGAATACAACTTCTCAGAATCAAAAAGATATATGCACCCCTATGTTTATTGCAGCACTTTTTACAATTGCCAAGATATGGAAGCAACCTATGTGTCCCTCAGTAGATGAACGGATAAAGAAGAGGTGGTACATATACACAATGGGAATACTATTCAGCTATAAGAAAGAAACAAATCCTACCATTTGCAACAACATGGATGGAGCTGGAGAATACTATGCTCAGTGAAATAAGCCAGGCAGAGAAAGACAAGTGCCAAATGATTTCCCTCATTTGTGGTGTATAATAACGCAGCAAAACGGAAGGAACAAAACAGCAGCAGAGTCAGAGACTCCAAGAAGGGACTAGTGGTTACCAAAGGGGAGGAGTGTGGGAGGGCAGGTGGGGAGGGAGGGAGATGGGGTTGAGGTGCATGTATTATGTTTAGTACACATGGTGTGGGGGATAATGGGGAAAACTGTAGCACAGAGAAGGCAAATACTGAATCTGTGTCATCTTACTACACTGAGGGACAGTGACTGCATTGGGGTATGGGTGGGAACTTGATAATATGGGTAAATGTAGTCACCATGTTGTTTTTTCATGTGAAACCTTCATAAGAGTGTATATCAATAATACCTTAACAAAAAAATTTTAAAAAATGTCATTGGCCCGTTCATTATTAATTATTAAGTTAAATTTTACCATGACTATATCATACACAAAAGAGTAAGTATATATATATAAATATATACACATATACATATACTATTTGCTCATTTATCTGTACATAAATGAATAGCTTCAAAAATAATAAAACCAATTTTCTTTCTTCAAAACATAAATTTAGAGTACTTAGAATATTACAAATTCCTAGGAAGTCCTCAATACACCTTTCACAATCGTATCTTACTTTTTTTCCCAACAGAAGTAACCAATAACTGTATTTTCATTATTTCTTCAGTATTTCCATATTGCATGTGCATATATCCCTATTTTGAATACATATAAATGCAACAGTCACTGTTTTAAATTTTTATAAATAAAATCAAGCTGTATATGATCTTCACTAACATGTATTTTTCTCTCAACGCTAAATTTTGAGAATCACCCATGTTCATTTGCATAGCTACAATTAATTCATTTTAAAACAATTTTATAGGGAAATTATGTACATATACCATAACACACTAATCCAATTAATATGCGATGACCTAGGATGGTCCCTACTTCTTTTACAAAATGTCAAATTCCCCATGCATTTTCCCATAAGCCTATGGGCATGCATTTCTCCTGGTCTATATTTAGAAACTTATATTTCCTATACATTTGATAAACTTGATTTCATCAAACTTTAAAATTTTTACCAGTATAACAGGTGTAAAATGACATACTGTGGTGTTTTCTCAAAAATCTTTATTATTACATAGGTATTAAATATTAGGCATAATGGAAAAGTAATAGTAATATCAAGGCTCATGTTCCCACCACTGGAAGAGTAATGCTATGAATATTTTGGTGCCTATATTTTCAGGTCTTTTTAACCCAAATGAGGTCATAATCCACATGCTCTTTTGTGCACTGTGTTTGAAAATAACAATCTTGAACTTTTGATTTCAGTATACCTACATATTTTCTAATTCGTAGATCTTTTTTGAAATTCTCAATTAGAGTCATATGTACTTTATAGCTGACTTGTTCTGTTTTTTAATCCTGGATTATGCAATATATTCCACTTTTCCATTGATAACTCTTTAATCTTTAGGGCATGGACTTGTATAAAACATGTACCTGAGAGCCTACAGTGCAGATTTATACAGATACTTCCTCATGGTGCCATTTTGCCTATTCACCTAGTCCCTGTAAATTAAAATTATGTGAAAGCTTAATGGATTCAAGTTTAGCATCCCTTGGCTAGTGTACACTACAGGTGTATTTCAGATCACATGGGGTCCGTGGACTAGACATATAGTTGAACCACAATTAGCAATGCTAAAACTTATCATTGTATTGCAATGTTAAAACTTATCATTGTATTGAGGTGAAAATAGTCAGATCCTTTGAATGTATAGTTACAGATTTTTATTTGCACTGAAAATAATTGGTGTGGTATTACTTTGCATCAGTTGTCTAACTAATGGTTTTTATCTGTATTTATGCTCCTAGTCTGAATTAATCTCACCCTGCCTTTAACTTCAATATACATAGTCCTGCTTACAAAAGAGATTGAACAACTTTTCATGTATTTATTGGCTACTTACTCTTCTTTTCCTGTGAAATTCCATTTTGGTCATTTTTCTATTGGGCTATCTGCTTTTTAATTAGTCTATAAGCATTCTTTATGTATATTGGACACTATTTGTCATTTATATGTGTCCTAGATAATTTATCTAGGGTTGAAGCTTTACTTTCCAAACTTGTTGTTTGGGGATTAAATCAATAATTTTTAATTTAAACATAATCAATTTAAAACAGTTTTACTTATAGATTTTCTTTCATGTGTAATTACAGAAATTCCTCTCTCCAAGCTTACAAAGGTATTTTTCCATTTTATTCTTTTTTTAAGTTTTCCCTTCACATTTGAGTCTTTAAGCCATGTGGAATTCACTTCTGTGTATGCTATGCGAGTCCATTGAACTTTTATTTTTATTATCAATTGTCTCAGTACCATTTCTTGGATAACCTGCCCATTCTCATCAATACTCAACATGAGCTTTGTCTTGAAGAAAATCTCCTTAAGATCAGATTCTGGATTTTTTTTCTTTTACTGTTTTTCCCTCTTCTTCTCCTTTACTACTTATGTTATTTTCATTATTACAGCTTTTCAGTAAGCCTTTCTCTAGTGAGGCCATTTTATCCATCTAGGTTCTCTTCCAGAAAGTCTTGGCTGTTATTTGTCTTTTGTATTTTCTTTATACATTTTAGAATCAAGTTTTTAAGTTCTAGGATAAACCTTGCTCAATGGCTATTGTCCAGAGTCTTAAATTATCCTATTCAGCCACCATTCTCATAGATAATTCAACATATGACTCAAAAATTGAGAATTTTTTTGATTGACATTTGAATTGGAAATCAGGTCTTCACAGAACAAAACCTCATCTTTCAGGAGATTCAGCAGCAGTAGTGAAGATCTGGACAGTTCCTGGTGTGATGATCTCTTCTGTAGTTTTGCCGAGGCTAACTGAACTGGGGGGTTGAGAATTAGGAAGCAAGGAAAGAAGGAAGGAAGGAAGGAGGGAAGGAGGGAAGGAGGGAGGGAGGGAGGGAGGAATTCCATGTTTCCTAGAATTGTTCTACAGACCTGGCAAAGCAAATTAAACATCAGACCTGCTTATAAACTGTTTCTAATAACCAGTGAGAGTTGTATGGTGTCATAACAACAATGTCAGAATGGCTTTAAGACTACACAATCAATCAGAGGCAACTTGCTTTAGTGAAGACATCTCTGAAAGCCAACCAGTTAGTGAGATTGACAGTATGAAAGTCAGCTAATGGGTGGTTGACTCAGCCCATCAATGTCAACCTACCCTTACCTCTGTAACCAACAAAATATGGGGTGAAGACTGGAGTCAACCCACACCCGTTTCTGTAAACAAAATCACCTTTCTATAACTGATGTCAACATATCCTTGTCTCTGTAACCAACACAGCTCAAACAATGTAGTTTTATTTCCCAAAAATATTACTTAAGAAGGATTATGCTTGTCCAGCACCATTCTACTTTACTTCCGGAAGCAATGAATTCACCTTTGTGTGTTTCAGATTTTGAGAGTCTCCTTCTTTGACAATGGCATTTTTTTAAATGTATATGCTCAACTCTTTTTTGATAATAACAAAATTGATTTTTCTACAGTGAATATGCTATGCACACACAATGCTTATACACAAACACGTACATACACACATCACACTATGAAGCATGGTGCTTTAAAGTATTATGTGTTCAAAGATATTTATTTATTTAAAATCATTTTGGCATCTAAAATCTGCTCAGACATGAATAAAACAAATAAGGCCCCTGATGCTGCAGAGTTTAAAGTTAGGTGCAGGGGATAGGAAACAAGGACATAATTATTTCAGAGGGAAGATGAAGGGAATAAAACATAGTACCAGAGAGCGACCAGGAGATCAGTGCTGAAGGGTGTCTGCTTTAGGGGGTGTGGTCTGCCATTGCCTCCCCAAGTGGATGATACTGAAACTGAAACCTGAGTCACGAGAAGCTGCCAAGGAGGACACAGTCCAGGGAGAGCCTGCCCGGATGGAGGGCTGGGATATACTGTGCTGACCGTGTGTGAGCTGGGCCACAGCTGCTGTCCGGAACCTGGATATTACTGGATCCGCTCAACAGGCGGAACATTAACCCATCATACAGTGTAAGCGGTCCATGCAGGACTGGGCTGAGCAAGTCCAGAGGGCATGACACCTAACTGCTTCCCTTGCACCTCTGACCCCATGTCTTTGGAACAGATGCCCTCCCTCAGCCTGTTGCAGAGGAAGAAAAAATTAGGTCCAATTTACAGATGAATCATCTGAAAATGGGCTGTTGTCACAAAACAACCCCACTCACAATGGACCTGAACGTCGTGAAGAAGGGAACTTTCTACGGGAAGAACTTCGGACAACATACTGCTTGGTCACTTGTACAGAAGAAGGCAGGCCTGTGGTCCAGATGCGCTTGGACTCCTGGCCAGTGGAGAACGGTGTGGGTCGTTACCAGAGGATAACAAGACAAGGAAGTTGGAGGATGTGATGATTCTATGGGATGGGTGCCAAGACTGCAGAATTTTCATGCTTTACATTACGACATTAATAATGTAATAATTATGACATAAATAATAATGTCTACAGAGTGTATGCAGAGAGTCATTTAGCAACCAGCATTTGTGACTCATCATTTCTTACCTTGGACTGCCCGATGCTTCTCCCAAGGGCCCATAAATGGAATGTTCATGGTGGCAAAGATGGGGGCTTCGCATGGACCCACTGAACAGACACCCCTCCCAAGGCCAACCTGGCCACAGCCGGTGCTGAAGGCCCGTCTGCCCATCTCAGAGGCCAACTCTGAGTCCTCAGCATGGCGCCTCACGAAGGCCGGGAGGCCGTGGGGGGAGGCTGGTCTCGCCGACTTCATTCATCTTACACAGGAAGCGACTCACCTTACCAGATGCCATGTGCACCGGAACGACAGGGATGGGCTGTGGCTCGTCCCTTTCACCCCCTTATGTTCTACTGGGCAGCGACCTCGCACCACTTTGAAGGCGCTGCCAGATTGGGTCTTAGGGAGGCGGGAGCAGAGGAATAGGAAACACGGCGTACGATGGGTGACCTCCAGGCCTTTGGCTCCACGTCTTGCGGGCTTTGCTGAGGAAGCCAGCTGTGTGCAAAGGTTAACATGACAGCCCTTTGCCTCGGCAGCTACCCCTTGGGAGCTGAGGGGAGAAGCCGTCCCCAGGAGCACCCTCCTGGGGGTGTGAGGGACCTGACGGCACATGGAGCAGTGGGGGTGGCGTTCCAAAATGCCTCCCCTCTCCCGCTGGCTGGTCCCACTCCCAGAAACCACTTCCCCACACGCACGCTCTGGCCCCAAGCCCTTTCTCAGGTCTGCTTTGCAGGGAAGCCCAGAAAACACCTATTATTATTATTACCCCGTATGCAAATGAGCAGTTGGAGGGTGCAAAGGTTGGATAACTTGCCCAAGACCTCAAAGATGAAATAGCCACAACTGGAACCTGCATCTATTGACACAAAACCTTCAAGGTTTTAGCATCTGTAGGGCTCATGATTGTTACCAAAATTTTGCCTTGGAAAATTGTGCAATTTATTTTTTAAGAATGCTTCAATTTTAAAAATGCATCTAAATTTCTACTGCATTTGCCATATAAAGCAAATCATTTAAAGAAATGAAATCCTGATATTGGAGTCTAATTACACTCTCATAAAAAGTTCTTAATATAACAATGACGTGTTAAAAACACAAGATGTAACAAAACAAAAGCATGTATTTTAATCAAGAAAACTGAGTTGGAATCGAGTTTCTACTGGATTGTGGATAAGTCCTTTACTCTTTCTGAAACTTTGTTTCTTTAGTAGAAAAATGAGCACAATAACTTCATTAGGAGTCTTTATAAAAATAATCTTAAAATATGTACAGTATTTCTCTCGTTCCCTGGAACACAATAAGTGGCCCACGAATATTCATTTTCTTTCTTCTTTGACAGAATCTGTAAAAGTCTATATCTTAGGAGACGTTAGACATAAACCTACAATATATGGAACTAAATGGTGGTAGCTGGTATTAGAAAGAAGAGTGAAAACCAGTGGTATAAATGAGAAACTTGTTAGTTGTACACGTAATGAAATGAGTTTTTTTGTGGACCTGTTCCTGGGAGCCCAGGGGAAGCTGTGTCTAACCGTGGCGATATCTTTGGCCTAAAGAGTGTGACGATGGCTTTGTGCTGTGGACCTTGCTCTAGTTTTTATTGCACTTCCTAGAGGAGAAGACCCTCTGAATACAATGAAGCCCAACTTCTTAGATATGAAACACATCTGGAAAAGTGATCAAAGAAAATACATCAAACAAAGAAGCTTCAAAAAGAGAAAGAAAAGAAAAGAAATGCAAAGAGAAAGGAGCACCTGGGAAGTGCAGACTCACAGAAGATCCCCTCCCGTGAACAGAATACTCAACACCAGGCCTGTCTTTGTCTCTAGTTCTGAACCTAATGGAGCTCTCCTGATGGGCTCATCCAGAGATGGAGAGCCGTGAGTTCCTGTGCAGATTGGGTCCTGTGAACCTGCCAGGTGGCCCAGGGGAGAGCCATCACGTAGACAACCATGGCATCTCTAACCGGAGGGGCTTTACCCTGGGTGGGAGAGGTAGGTATGAGATTTTATGGAAAGAAAATATGTGTCGTTTCCAATTAAATGATAATATAGGTAGATGATAGATAGATTAACATGCACCATAAACTGTCTCTATGTACGATCTTCTCAACAGAAGGCAGAAACATACTGAGGGGGATGGACCAGACATTGGGTCAGCTAGGGTTGTGGGAGACACAAGGGTCATGGCTCAGAAGCAGAAGTCACATGCACTGAGCACTGGCTGTGTGCTGGAAACTTTATGTCCATTGCTTCATTCAATTTGCACAAACCCCTACAAGGAGATCAACTATTCCTATTGCACAGATGAGTCAACTAGGGTTAGGAAAAATTTAAAAGAACTACACCAGGTTCACAGTCTGGCAAGAAAGCCATGACTTCCATACAACCTAGACTTCATTCTTCCTACACACACTGATGGGGGTGGCGAGCTTCCCGAGGACAGGTTGTCCAGTGGGCCAACAGGAAAGTAGAGTCTCACATAACGATACCATAACACAGTGGGCTGTGGGTGAAGGCAGGGAGCGGGGCAGGGGGGCAAGCTTTGGAACGAGACAAACATGAAGACAGGGAGAGAAATCTGGAACCCAAGGAGATCCAGCAGTGGGTGCTCAGAATCCAGACTGAAATGCAGGAGTGGTGTGAAGGGGGTCTCCCTACCTGCACACAAAACCTGACTGGTTCGAGGATGTGGCTACTCTAGCCATAACTGCATGGGGGAGCTCCAGGAATCTTTTGTTTGCCTCCCGTGCTCCATCTGATTTGAATATCTGTCTGCAAGGCACAGCTCTAATTAGTGTAAATATGCTGTGCTGAAATTAAATAAATATCAAAACACATTTCTGCTCCTGCCACCTCATTCTTCTGCCATTACCTTAGCTGGAGCCGTAATGCTTTAAGAGCGACAAATCCCAGTGGTTCTCTTAATTTTTTCTGTTAGAGAACCAATATCCAAGCAACATGGTCCAGCTTTTCTGCGTGTCATCAGCTTCAAAGACGAGAGGGGCTGTGGCTGTACCTACAAATGTTACAAACACCTCCTCTCGGAGTAGAATTTACAAGTTACCCCAGAAGCATCTTATAATTATTGATTTATGTCTTGCTCTTATTCATGTAACGTGCTTTAACTGAGCACCTATTATTGGAAAACCCATGTGTTAATGCAGCTTTTGGGATGCCAAACAAAATAAAATAGAAGAAAATAATAACAAAACGTGTAATATTCTCTCATGAAGTAGGGAGAAGGAACTCAAAGTTACATAGTTACGTCTAAGTGGAGAAAATATACAAGTACATTTTGTAATATTACAAAGGCACACTTCTAATTTCGATCAGAAGAGTGTCCATGAGTTCTACTCAGCTTCACGGATTCCGTAAACGAGCCCATTCTGTTATCTGCCTCTCCCTGCCAGATGCGGGCTCCATGATTAGCTTCTCCTCTGAGTGTTAGGTAGCACCTCAGACCTATATACTTCACGTATTTACTCACTTGTCTGCCTTCTATAATTAATAGGTAAACTTAATGAGAATAAAGACTTTGATTTCCCTTGCCCCCAGTACCTAGAATAATGTTTAGGTAGGTGCTTGATAAATAGTTACCATTTATCAATAGTCAATTATGAGACACAAAGTGTATGTATCTTTTTTTATTTAACTCCTGGACAAACCCTCAGGGTCCTGATTCTTGTCTCCATTTTATAGATGAAGAAACCGAGGATCAGTGAGGTTGTGACTGGACCAAGATGCCAGCCACATTTCGTCCTGGAGGGTGAATCTGTGAGCTGGGAGGGGCTGCCTGGCTCACTGCCAGTGGGAAGGGGTGCAGCTCTCCACTGCACTCAGAGCTGCTGTGGCCTGGAGAGGGCCTGGGTCCCTGGTGGAGCTCTGACGGATGTCAGTACGCGGAGGCCATGGCCACATTGAAGTCTAAGGCACTAATTCTTAAACCTGTCTGTCGCTAGATCCACCCAACAGCCATGGTGGGGAGGAGCTCTAATAAAGTATTCATGCCAGAGATCCTCCCCAGGCACCTGGGGTAGGCGGAGACAGTAAGAGAGCCTTGCAAAGATATACACGCCCTGGAGCGGCTTGAAAGCAGCCGAGGGGAGTCTGTGCTCCAGCATGCCACAGAGGAAGGTGGTCTCTGGACCTAAAGTGGCTGCACAGGCTGGAGTCAGGGACTGGACAGTGCAATTTCCAGTGGGATGAGGCCACCTGGGTGCTGGGCATCTCAGCAGACATCTCAGCAGGCATCCCCCGCAGAGCCTGTGTGCATGATGACAGCTCCACGCAGGAGGTCGCACTCTGGGTCAGCCTCCAGCACCACGGGCGCCACTGGGATGTTCCTGAGTCGAGGAGCAGTCAGGGAGCCACATTCCTGTATTCCTGGGAGTGTGCACTGGAGTCACACTGGCTGCGGTCATTTGTCACCCTGGATTGCCTTAGCCCCCCAGTGTCCTCCGCTTATAACTGGCATCAGAAGGCCGTCACTTGCAGGACAGGCAAGGGGCCCGCAAGAGGAGGTGCAGCGTCCGGGTGCAGCTTCAGAAGTTACCTGGGACTCTGGGAGCAAGTTTACTGGATGAGATGGAGTGTGAAAGGGTGCTTTGTGGAATATGCATCTTCTCCCCTCTCAAGGCTGGGAGGCAGAAGGAAGAGGGGGGGACCCGTCAGCCTCCTATAGGCCTGCTGATACATGCTTTCAGGTCAAGGCTGCAGAGAGCAGGTCCTCCAGGCCTTTCATCCAGTGGTTCTTCCACTGCTTTTATGAAAACTGTGGAATGTGGGGCTGTGTGCTTTCTCAAGACCAGCTGTTCTTCACGCTGACCCTCACTTAACAGACTGGAAAAAGAATTGACTCACTTTTGCAGTCAAATAAATTTATGCAGCCCTATTTGTGGCTGCCTTTGCCATAAGACACATTAGAAATTATTTTACACAATGAGAAAGTGAAGCAGAGGGAAGTGGTCCCAAGCGGTGGGGAAGCAGCGGCCATGCAGAGACCAGGATGTAGGCTCATCGGACTCCCAGCTCAGCACCTGACTGTTCACTGTTTCATCTCATCTTTTCCTGCCTTGGTCTCCTGACTGTTATCTCATTTTTCTGAGTAATTTATGTGAGTAGAGGTGTTTGCAGAAATTTTAAAGGAAAGTTCATTTTGAATCCTTTTAACATAAAAAGAAAAAACATTTCTAATGCAGACCCTGCGTCAAACAAAAGAGGGCATACACACAGGTGGTGTGATTACCTCTCTCGTTGTAGGATTCTAGCTGAGACACTGAAGCACCTTTCCCTCCTCAGAGTTTCCTAGAACTCCCTGGAGGTGGGCCCCATAGAGGCCAGCCTGTAGCAGGACTGGCCGCTCTGTGATCGACAGCGGTTTTTCCCGCAGAGGAGGAAGAGCAGTTTGTGCTTTCAGAGACGATTCCAGCTGGGGAACAGCCATAACAGGGTGAAAAGGGGACCAGTCTGAAATCCAATGGGACAGAACCAGCAAAAGCTGAAGGCCTGACCCAGCACTTGGGCCAAGGGGCAGACCTGCACCACACTGAACACCTGTCAGGCTGCCCTGCAGGGTCTTGAGAGGAGGGGGCTTGTTCCCCTCCAAGGGAGGCCCTTCAACCCTTTGCACATAAATCCTTAGCAAAAATGCTCTTGGATATTCACCATTGTGATATGTGCAAATATATAAAACATACGCCATGCAGGAGGGATGCCATCGAGGCAGCCTGTGTGAAAACGCCACCGTGCAGGGGCTCTATCATAAGAACTGAGTAAAGATGAAGTTTGAGGTCTGCAAGGCTCCATGCCCATGAGGGGAGTGGATTTGAGGCTGATGGAGATCGATGGCCATGGCTTTCGCTCCCTGGTTTATTGAGTGTGATGCTGGCCACTCTGCAGGGTACCCAAGGGGGGAAGATGCTCGGGACCGTGTCAAGCACCAGGAACACTGCCATGGATAAAGCATCATAATGTATGTGTTAATATCTGTGTGCTGCAAAGGAGTCAAAGAAAAATGACGAGATCATATCCATAGTCATTGTTGGGTATTGGCAAAAATGGACTACAGTTAGAGGGGTTTCTAAATCATATATAATAAAGTCCTTTAAAATATATAATGCTTTCCTGTTCTCTGTTTCTAAAAACACATGATTATATTGTAGAAAATGTTATAAAGACCAGCTTGAATAAAAACCAAAAACTCCAAAACTTTATCACACAGAAATTGCCTTTATTCATCATTACTTATTTCTTGCAAGTCTTTTAACTTATGCAAATATGCACATTTACACATGTAAGGACAGATGTGTACATATTTTATATCACTAAGATGGAATTATTATTCTGTATATAGTTATGCTGAATCTTATGGTTCTTACACAGTTAATGGGTTACCCTTAAATACACTGAAGACGTACTTGATAAAATTTGTTAAGGACAATGTTTCATTTTTAATTATTGCATGATATAACATTAATAGTGTGCATGAGAATAAGTGATTTTAGCCAATTATTTCTCACAGACAGTTAATTTGTTTCTGTATTGCCACTTCAGATGCAACACTGATGAATTTCCATCTATGGATGTTGTTTTCCACTTGTCAGATTAATTTTTAAGACAGTCTCAGAAGGGAAAATGATGAGTGAGAGAAAATATGCATTTTTTAAGGTTTCTTAAAGCCTATATATTCAGATTATCCTGAAGAATGTTTGTTCCAATGAAATTTTTACCAGAGTTTGAGAGTTTCTGTTACTCCACACCATGCCAACCTTGGGCACTCTCTGAGTTTTTCATCTGTGACATATCACCCTGTGACTAAACTATAAGAATATCTTATATCCATTCTGGTTGTGGATGCTTTCCAGCTATGAGGTTTGCAAATACTTTCTCCCAGACTGCAGCTTGACTTCCCATTCTCTCCCTATCATGTATCACACTGCAAAATTTTTTATTTTAATGAGAGGTTCGATATATCCTTTTTTTCTTTTATGGATTGTGTTTTGGGTGGTAAGTCTATGAACTCTATGTAATTCTGAATTTGGCAAACTCTGAAGATTTTTTCATGTAATGTAAATCGTAGTGTCCTATAATGTGAATGTTATCATGTTACATTAAGCCCATGGCCCACTTGTCACTCCCCATCAAGACTTAAGCTGAGCTGACCTATAAGATGTGAAATATAGATTAAGGTTCCCTTCTTGCCTATGGGTGTCCAGCTAGTAACTGATCTGTAAACATGTTTTTTAGTTAATTTTATTTTGGAGTCTGAGAATGGGATCAGCACACCTAATTTCTGAAATTTACAGAATTTGACCTAAGATAGGATTGTTAGAAAAATGCCCCATAAGTATTTGAAACAACAATCCATATACTAGTTGGATGTGACAGATGGCAGCATATCTGTACTAAGTCCACCTCATCGATAAAGTTATTTATATCCTCTGGCATTTTGGGGAGCCTTCAGCCAGTATGTTATATTGGTAATGGTGAAAACAGTGGTTCATCGCAGATGAATTAAGTGAAAGTGAAAGTAAAGAGTGTACACTACGGAAGATGAATTCACAGAAAACCAAAGAAAGGTTGAATACACCTCTCTCACATTGTTTTTTCCTTCAAAATCTCATGACTCTGGAATTTGGGTATTTTCTTCAGCTGTCTATGTATGCAGAGCAATGTTTTCATTGTTTCTTGTTAAGACTTTATTTTTTTGGAGCAGTTTTAGGTGCACAGCAAAATTGAATGGAAGGTACAGAGATATCCCCTGTGCAGTTGCCCCCTACATGCACAGCTTTCCCTATTATCAACATTCCCTCACCAGAATGGTACCTTTTTCACCAAGGATGACCCTAACCACCCAAAGTCCACGGTCGGCATTGGGGCTCACTCTTGGTGCTGTCTGTTCTGTAGGTTTGGACCAGTGCATAATGACAGGTACTGTAGTGTCATACAGAGTATTTTCATGGCCCTAAAACTCCTCTGTGCTCTCTATTCATACCCACCCAGCAACCCTGGGAAACCACTGCTCTTTTCAACAGTTCCATGGTTTTGACATTTACAGAATGTAATAAAGTTGTAATCGTAGTCTTTCCGTATTGGCTTCTTTCACCTAGGAATAGTAACTTAAGGTTCCTCCACGTCTCTTTATGGCTTCATAGCTCATTTCTATTTAGCACTGAGTAATATTCCATGGTCTGGGTATATCATAGTTAATTTATGTCCACCTACTGAAGGGCATCTTGGCTGCTTCCACGTTTTGGTGATTATGAATACAGCACCTCTAAACATTGGTATGAAGGTTTTTGCATGGACCTAAATTGTCAGCTTCTTTGGGTAAATACCAAGGGGCACGATTGCTGAATTGTATGGTAGGAGTACGTTTAGTTTCCTAAGAAGCTGCCAAACCATCTTCCAAAGTGGCTGTGCCATTTGCCTTCCCACCAGTAAGGATAAGAGTTCCTGTTGCTTCACCTTCCCACTGGCATTTGGTGTTGTCAGCGTTCTGTACTTAATCTGTTCTAATAGTTGTGTAGTGGTGTCACACTGCTGTTTTAATCTGCAATTCCTAATGACATATGGTATGGAGCATCTTTTCATATGTCAATTTGCCATGTGTATATCATCCTTGGTGAGGCACCTTAAGGTTTTCAGACCACTTTTTAACTGAGTTTATTTTCTTATTGTTGCGTTCTAAGAGTGCCTCTCTCTTTTGTCCTATCATTTAGACACCCCTCCCCAGCCAAACACTGTTGATCGCTTCCAGTCCAAACACACTGCCAGGTGCCCACAGCCTGTGAAACATTGGTGGTCAGTAGACTGTTCTTTCCTGGACTCACATTTATGGCCATTCTACATCTGAAGTACGTACTTGTCAGCAATCAGCTGTATTTGTTTCCAATGTTATCATAATCATATAGTTGAATTAAATATCATGTACATTAATGATCTATAAGCCTAGAAAGAGAGCTTTTGTAATTCTGAATTTATCACTAGACACACGAAGTACTGTTGTCAAGAAAAGTCATATTGAATTAAGTAATTACAGGATAACTGCTGAACTTGGGGGAAAAAAGTAAACTTTCCTTCAGAAAGTTCTGGAAAGAAATAGACTCAAGTTGTTTCCAAAGAATATCTAAACTCTTGTTTTTGTTAAAGAAAACTCTAATAGTTACTCTTTACAGGAGTATTTTCCTGAGGATAATTATCATTCCCATTATTTTTAGATTATTACTATTGCTATTAACAGCAGTAGTATATTTTTATTTTATAGTATGTACCTTCTATTTCAGGAGCTCTGATAGCATCCATCTTTTCTATCACATTACCAATAATAGAGTGAGAATTTCTGTTGTTTAATTTCATGTCAGTTTCCCAGTGTGCCTGAGTTTAGTTGTACCTCATCTCTGGAATACTGAATATCCATCTTTGAAAGGATATCAGTTTCACTTCCTGTCTCCCTGATGGAATAATGGAGAATTATGCCCTTTTCTCATTGCACACAGAGAAAAGGATGCCCTAAAAGAAAGAATATGCAATCACAGCACAAAGCTGCCTTGAGAAGCATCTCCTCCACCTCGCGGAACTGTGATTCTTTAGTGAATCTGCCCAGCATGACATAGAAGCCAGCCTCCTATACATGTTAGCTCCCCTTTCTTCCCCTTGTCCTTGAACCTTGTTAGGCATGCAGGCAGGCTCTCTGTATTCATGGAGGAGACAAGTAAAGGCAAGCCCAGACCCGACCTGCTAAGGCAAATGCCCCCTGCTTAAAATAGTGTAAGATGACAGAGAAAAATAAAGCGTATCTACATAATAATGTCAGGATTTTCTCTTAATGTGACCCATGAGGTTAAAAGCCTTTCTATTCAAGATTAGATCAAAGTTATTTGAAATGGAGATGTACAGCCCAGAGGGAGATAGAGGGAGAAAGGGAGACATTAGACCTGGAAGAGAAAGGACAGCAGAGACAGGGAGAGCGGTTCTGCCGGAGGAGAGGAAGGCACAGCCATGCGAGGAGGAGCGGGTGAGACACTCCATTGGTTTTCCTGCTGGGGCCGACGCTGCCGGCAGTCTGGTCAGCATAGAGGTGCTTATGGACCTGCCACCGTGTGCTGGTGTCTCTAAGATGTAAAACTGGCCAGTAACCTGTGAGAGGACCCACTGCTCCAGCTTGCTGGACACTGAGGGGGAACGCTGGGGCCACAGGGGACTGCACAGGCAGCCTTCCTCCAGACAACTGGAAGTGCCGTCTGGACACGCTGCCCATTGCAGCAGATAGGGGGCTGGGCCAGCTGCACATCCATGACCGCCCTTCTCTTTATGACATCGCAACAAATACGTGACCAACCACGGTGCGTCTGTGCCTTTTCGGCAAAGCCCCACGTGCTGAGGACACAAAAGATGAGAAAACTGTAGTTCTTGCCCTGGGGAGACCAGGCAAATACTTATTGATGGAATGAGTGAGGAATGAATGAACCATTGACACTTGGTCCTTCTAACCCACAAACCAATATCAGACTGTGTGTTCCAGCAGGGAGAGTGCTGGTCTCTCCTACTTCATTTCCAGTGTCCTAGGGAAGTTAAGGACTGAAGGTTGAGTTCTAAAGGGAGAAGTAATTATGTGTTTGCATTTCTCCAAGTGTCTAGGTCTTTAACCCAGAGAGGATAAACTCATTAGGTAAGAATCAAAGGCACCATTTTTAATGCATCATCCGTGATCCTCATCGGACTTAGTAGAAGAAGGCAGCAGATGTGTGGCTCACAGGGCCACCAGGTCTTAGCAGTCACGACAGGAAGGCCTGGAAGGTGTTCTGTAGTCACAATACGCCCTGGAGAGAGAGTGGGGCTGTTTCTCTGGGGCCTGACTGACTGCAATCACAGCTCTAAGCGAGAGTGCCTAAATGTTCAGAGGTGGGTCCTCCCTGCATGTGTAGGTAATGGAGCAGCTCTTTAAAGTCATGCTGCTAAAAGCAGTTCTGTTCTTCTATTCTTCCAGTTCATTTCTGCCTAAGGTCATATGGTCGCTTTATAAACTTCAAGCATTAGTCCACTTTTAATCTAAAGATCAGTGGCTTCAACAAATTCAGGGGAACAGTCCTGAGCAAGCAGTGCCCTCTGTGATCACGGGAGCCTCCGAAGAAATGCAGACACCCAGTTTCCATTCTCACCAACTGAATCAGAATGTCCTGTGAGAGGCCCTGGGGAATAAGGTTTTTAAAGGCTTCCCAGGTACGTCACATGGCCCAAATATGAGAAACACTGGCCATTAGCATTGCTACTAACAGAGAGGTCCACAGATGAACACCGACATGTCCCAAAAGCTTCTCAGAAATGCACAATCTCAGACCTCACACAAGACGTATGGGCCCAGAATCTGCATTTATAGCATTCCCAGGTAATGAAAAGATACACTAATGTCTGAGGGCTAATGCGGTAAGCTCTTTCAAGATGGCATATACAAGGGACTTAAGCACTGAAGAGGGATTCCTGACCATCCTACCAATATGTTAACAATAGCTATAAATCAGGTACTTGTTGAATAAATGGATGGATGTGAAATACAGAGAATTCAAAAGAATGCCAATAAAATACTGGCTTCTCTCCCTAATCTATACCCCCACCCCAGCCTGGCACTGCTCCAGTGCAGGAAAATGCGTAACTGGAATATGACATTCACAGGGCTGGTGTCCAGTGACTTACTTTCACACCTCAGGGTCAATGGCTGATAAAATTCAGTGCCTATCAGATTTCAGACAGGAAGCCAAAGAGCATAAGGGGCACAGTGTCTCGTAGAAGAGCAGGCCTACGGGCGTCCCAGAAGGAGGGGGGGAGTGTTATTGGAAAGGGCTCAGCCCCCCATTTGTGGATGGCAAAGCCCACTGAGAGGTCCTGCAGTCTGCCTCTTCATGGAATTACTCAAGATACCCTGACAGGAGTGGAGGGAATAGCACCCCAGCCCAACAAAGATTATTCAAGAAATAAGTGCCCTTTCAAACATTTCATTTTGGGTTTGCATGTTGTTTTTAATTTTAAAACTGGATTCCAAATGTCAGGTCAGTGACATGGAGGCAGTAACTACAGGCCACCTTTAAGTGTCTTCCACATGCTTTGCAATGAGCAGAATAGCCAGAGCCTCAGTTCCTGCTAAGGGCTTAGGGGACCCACTGCTAACTTCCACTTGGTTGTTATGTTTTCCGTCATAGGGAGAAACCCTTGCATAAATGAAAGCTTTTAACTTTTGGAGTACAGATATCCTCAACCAAAGTCTGAAAATGAGTTTTCTGCCTGTGTTTAGAGGTGCTTGAAAAACATTTTTGAAATCAATAATCTACTAGCAGAGCACTCCAAAGAATGTAATGACTGACCAGGAAAAAACATTTCAAATTACAATTTTTGTAATAATACATGTGTATCACAGATAAATACACTTTCCCTTAAAGTTTAGGACATGGCCTTTGCTGGTGTATGACACTATGTGGGAAGAAATAGCAACTGGCGTAAACACAGATATGATCTTTATTGTCTCACATTCTCTGCAAAAACACAGAAGTTGAAGATGGACAGATTTATGCGGCAGTGCTGTCCTGAGCACCTGCAGGCAAATGTTTCCTCTGGCTCAGCATGCAGAGGGCCGCATTGCTATGCATCCTTGGCAAGAGGATTGGAGAGGCTCGCTTAGGTATGAATGTGGTTTTAGAGTTAGGGGCAGCCCCTTCTAAATCCTCTGCTATACATACATACACTATTCGTACATAATATAATGCATGCACACACACACACACACGCACACACACTTCCCTCATTTTTAAAAACCAAATACACATGCAAGTTAATCACACATCCCAACAATAAGACTAGAGCCACATGCTTTATTTATGGATGGAAATTTCAAAGTGAATAGTAAATTTTTTTGCTTATAGCCTGTGTAGCAGTATAACTGACTGGATTCATCTCAGACATGCAGCACAACTTTTATGATGCTGCGATCTGGAAGAGGTGTGGGCTTGCTCCAGCGCCTCGCTGACCTGCTCTTGTGGTTCCCTTGTGTGGGACATGATGTGCCCTTCAGTGCATGAGCTGACCTGTGTGCTATTACTCCATGTTAGAATACCTTTCTATCATGATTTTTTGTCGTCGTTAAACACTCTAAATCATTGCAGTTGTTTTTACCCTGAAGTGTTTTAAATGCGTTTTTGCTATGGTGTAGTCATTCACTTATCTTTTCACCAAGTATTTGTCAAACACCTGCCAAGAGTGAGGCAAAAAGCTACCTACAGTTTATCCAAATCAAACTTGCAGCACATAGGCTCTGTCCTTCAAGAAATGGAGCCACCTGGGAAAGAAAGCCTCCATATAAACAAAGAACTATGATATTAGGTAATGGGTCTAACAGGACCCACACAGTAAGGTCATGTGAACAGAAAGGAAATTTCCCACTAACAGAAAAAACCATGGAAGGCTTCCTAGAGGAGGGGTGTTGGGTCAGCTCTTGGTGGGACCAGGGCATGCAGAGGGGGGAAAACAGTCAAGGGGAAGATGCTGGGGGATGATGGCTAGAGGAAGCCATCTGCCTAGTTTCTTCCTTAGCTCACTTTGCAGTGGGGCAACACCTTATTTCTAGAGTCAGACCCATAAGTTTGGAGATGCTTATAAATGCTTCCCCTCCCAGTTCCTGGATGTGTGAGCTTGAGCAAAGCCTCTGTGTTGCAGCTTCCCCGTCTATAAGTTGAAGATGCTAGAAATGCTTCTTATCTCTGACGGTGATTGTGAGCATAAGGTGTTTGTGTTCATAAAGAGACTGGAACTCTGCCTGACCAGTGATAAGCCAATAAAACTGTCAGTTCTCTTTGCAAGATACTAGCAGCTTTTTGAACATTCTGGTTAATAGTTTCTAATCTCCTTTGTCCTGAAGATAATTCTTAGCATCTGTCAAAGCGCCTCACATTGGTTTGGGACCTGCGGGTTCATAGGTGGCCTTATGGCTCTGAGCCTCAGGCTGCTTGTAGTCTGAGAGGAGAATCTGTTCCACAGCAGCCCATATTCAGTACGGAAAAGGAACACATTATAAGAATGCTGTGTGGGGAAGGCAGTATAGAACAGAGCAGACAAGTAGTGACTCTATAGCACCTTACTGTGCTGATGAACAGTGACTGTAATGGGGTGTGTGGTGGGGACCTGATAATAGGTGATAATGTAGTAACCACAATGTTGTTCATGTGAAACCTTCATAAGATTGTATATCAATGATACTTTAATAAAAAAAAAGGAATGTAATGCTGTGGAAGAAAAAATAGGGGAGATGGGATGAAAGAAGATAAATGTCAAGTGATGTGACCATAGATGTTGGCTTTGAAGGATTAAATGTGAGTTTACCAGGCAGACAAGACTCAGATTGGAGAACCATGGAGAAAATACGGTGAAAGACAGAGGTATTAGGTCATCTGCTCCACTCAGTCTTTTCTGGTTGGCCGGAGGCAGGAGGGAACATACCTGGGCTTGAGGGTGGAGAGAAGGGTGGGGGCCGGCCTTCCGACGCCCTGTGACCGAGACAGAGGCAGAGCAGAGGTGAGGTTTGCCGGCACTCGTAGCTCCTTTGCCAAATTTCCTAGTAAACCCTAGGAACAAAACTTAGTTTAAAACATCAAATAGTCATTACGGGCCAAAGTTATTCCCATATTTGGGATTGAGCTTCTGTTCAGACACCTGCAGCTCATACTATCGCTTCTCACTTATCTCCTCCAAATCACAGAGGACACTTAGAAAGGTGTTGTGGCATTCATGCCCCAAATAAGTGACCATTTAGAAAAGTGGAAGACCTTTACTAGCATGTATGACTGTATAACATTTTCCTTTCTAAAAAATTTAAAGCTCCACACTATTAGCCATTTCTTTTTAAGCAGAAATCAAAATCGTGCAAAATTATCAGAAGTGCACATCCGATCTCACAGGCTGTGACCTTGGAGGCATCTAATTTCTCCATTAGTTTGTTTGCTATGTAAAGACTTCAGTTTAGTGGGTGATAAACACTTGCATGTATGCTGTGCACTCCCCTTTCCCAAATACCCTTGACAAAGGTACTCAGTACCAACACTTGCTGAAAAATCAGAGGTTCAGTAGGCGCATGGCTTCCCAAAGAGTGCGGAGCTCTTAACCGGGTGACCGCATTTCATGCTCTGCTCACATTTGCTCACTAGGCTCCATGATTCATCTCCTCAATCATGAAAGAACATCTCTCCTATGGGGCTGGTTCGCTATGGTTGCTGTACCAAAGCACCCACAACTGTCAGTTTTTTGTCTTCTAGTTGTGGAAGCTTGAAATCCACCATCAAGCGGTCAGCAGGGCTGCTTCCTCCTGAGGCTGTAAGGAGAGTCTGCTGAGGCCGCTTCCCCAGCGAATGCCCCTTCCTTGTGGCCCCTGGCTTCCAGAAGCACGTCCTCAATCCCTGGCTCCGTGTCAGGGGGCAGCTTCCCTGTGCGTGTGCCTCTGTCTCCAGATTTCCCCATTTTATGGGGATGCAGTCATTGGATTAGGGCCTGATCTGATGACATCCTCCTAACTAATTCCATCTGTACAGATCTTATTCCCAAATAAGGTTGCATTCTGAAGACTTCAACATATGACTTTTAGGAGGGACACAATTCAATGCATAAAACTTCCCAAATTCAACTACAAGTCCCTGTTTGAAGAATGATGTCTCATAATTGTACGTGTTCCTACAATGTTGAGTCTTGGAAAAGACTGGGCCCATGTATGTCATTTTACTGCAGAGGCTGGCATTTGGGATTAGACATGAACAGTCCCTGGAGCAGGTTAGGGGTTGTGAGTTGACAGCTGTGCATTGAACTCAACTATAGCCAATGATACAAAATCCACCTTTAGAATGAGGAATGTTACACAGGGGGCATGATGCAATCCCAATACTTTTTCAGAATTGTGGTCCCAGAAGGATGAACCAGACTCTCAGACAATGAAGAGACAAGGCAGATGGGAAGACCCAAGCTATGGTAGAAGAGGCAAGCTGTGAGCACCAGGGAGGGCTGCCAGGAGGCAGAAGACCCTGCAGCCCACTGCAGAAACCACAGGCTTGAAGAGTCTCAGGAAGATAGGACTGTTACCATAACGTGGGCCAGAGACCCCTTCCCAGACATGGGCACTTGGTCCAAAGCAGACTCAGCAAGAGAGCCAAATGTTGGGCTTATAGCTCTGGGAGAGCTTAAACCCCTTCTCACGAAGAGAGATTTGATTCTGGATCTCAAGAAGATGATATAACTGTAGCCGAGGTGGGAGTTAATGCAGTCCGTGGGGGTGCAAGAGTTCACACCTGTGGGCACAGGAAGTGGATGCATCTGTAGATCGTAACAGAGGCACCGAAACACTGCCGCCCTGGGGTGAACCCAGAAGAGGGGCAAGGGAGAGGAGGCAGCAGGAGACGGGGGCAGATAAGATGGTAGTTACCAGAAAACGCAGGAAGAAGAGAAATCCACAAATTAACTGGAAATTGGATGAAATTAGAAGCTGAAATCTGAATGTGCTGAAAACACGTGTTTGAACATAGAGAGGAAGCTAATTAAGGGAATGGGTTTTGGAAAGACACTCCTGCCTCTCATTTTCAGCTGGTGATTTCAAGTAAGCCCTTTCCTTGTCTGTGGCTTAGTCCCCTCAAGAGTAAAGTTAAGAGAGTAATACCTTCTTCACAATGGAGTGCAAGTGCTAAATGAGCTTATGAATGTCAAATGCACATCCATATAAAGAATGTCAAGCCAAGGGCAGAGTACAGACTTTAAAATACTATTTTTCTCCTTCTTCCTTCTCATGCTTCCAATTAGGACCTAAAATATAGTCTTCTGGCCTAACTTAGAAAAAAGTTTGTTTATGAACTATAAGCTGATTGATCGAAAACAAGTGAAACAATGATGCTAGTATTTGATTTTGGTATATCGAGGCCTCTAACAGGTCCCAATAAATGAAAACATTGAGATTTGTAAGAGCAGCTCTGTGTTGGCTGATTATGCCTTCCTTGAGAATAGGCTTGAAATGTGTGAGGGTCAGACCCATGGACCCCCAAATGAATGGGCTGAGTCTAGAGGCCCTTCACTGTGGTCCCACCTAGGTCTACTTTGAGGCAACAAGGAACTAACCAACCTGAGGACATATGTTGTGGGATGGGGGAAGGGTGGACATGAAACCTATAGGAGCCAGAAATTTACTTATGCAATTTGAACTGCATTGGCAGGAATTTTCCTCGAGATTTGTTTATGTTCCATAAAGAAATCAACATCCATCCACCTGAAAAGTCTCCAAATGAATGTAGCCACCCATGAATGTGCTGTTCCCAAATGTCCGTGGACTTTCTCATCCTCAGGTAGTGCATTAAGATTCCTGCCTCTCGTGGATGCCCTTTCCTTCTGGGCAGTGGTGTTGCTGTTTAAATAACCAAAAGGATCTGCTCAACCCAGTGGTCAGGCTCCCTGGAGATGCTCAGGATTTGTAGTACTTGAAAGAGATTTGCATACTCTGGGAAAATTAATCTTTTAAAAAAATACTTCAATGGACAAGCTCTGTTCCAGTAAACATCAGAAATGTTAACCCTCTAATAAAGGGCAGCCATGTATGATCTCTTAGAGGAATATTTTATCTGGTTGAAAAATGTATTTGGCAAAGAAGTTCTAAGAGAAAAATCCCAGAATGCCTTTTGTTTCTCCAAGCCTGTTGTTGTCCCTCAAAAGTGTAGGGACTGACCTGTGGACTGCTCCTCAAGCAATAAAACTACTGATTTTCCCCCAAAACTCTGATACAGCTACATCAGGAAAAAAAAATGCATTGACTGTATTTATTCTCAACTGTACAGATCAGAGGGTGGGTGTGGGGAAGTTGGGGTTCCTATGGCCAGAATCCTCACTGAACTTAAACCACCTGATGATGTAACTGGCTTGTTGCTGGGCTACTGCTTCCACACCTTTAGGCAATAAGCTATTATTGTGCTATATAGAGAGCTCGGCCCAGTGCTCCGGGCGGAGGCAGAGACACTAGTGCTCAACCTACTGCTGGGAGAACAAGCCGGGTAATAAACCCTTTCACCCCAAAGAACGTTCTGCTGTCAATTTCTTTGGTCATGCTGAATCCATAGCGAACTTGCCCAGAGCTGAAACGCATTGGCAAGACAATTGGCGTAGTCGGCAGGATTCATTGTTGACCAAGGAGAAAGACAAGCTGCCCTTATGGGAGGGGTGCTTCAGTGGGCTGCCCGTGTGAATGGGGAAATAGTGGATTGTTCCCCAATGGGTATGTGGTCTGAGGTGTCTTGCCTCCTAGAGGACTGGGCCCCACCCCAGGACTGGAGGCAAGTGGAGGTGACACCTGAGGCTGTAGGGGTGGCGCTTGGTATAGTAAGCAGATCCTTTGAGAAGCAGAGTGCCCGTGAGGCAGCGGGGACTATGGGTTGGCTGCTTCTCACAGTATTAAAAAAAGTCTACAGAGGAAATGGTGACACGAGAACGCGAGCTGCAAACTTCTGTGGATTCCCTGAGGAGGGAAATGGCATTGATGTGAGAGGAGGTGGCACGAGAACGTGAGCTGCACACTTTTATGGATTCCCTGAAGAAAGAGATGGCATTGATACAAGAGCACCAGCAGCAAGGTGCCATTGGAGACGAGACGGCAGTGCTGCCAGGTGTTCTGAAGGAGGAAGAGGCCATCAAGGAAAAAGATGAACTCCTGAGGGAAGCACAGGTGGAGGTGGTACGAGAACGTCAGCTGCGAGGCACTGAGCTGAAGGTAAGAGACTTCATGAAGACTGAGGTAGCATTGCTGCGAGGTGCACTAGAAAAAGTAAAGGGTGTAGCAGAGGGGGCACTCGGGGGAGGGGAGAGAAAGGTGCCATCAGCCCCAGAAATGGAGGAGCTGGAGAAAGACGAAGGGGTGATGCCCTTCCTGTATTGAAAACACGCCCAGTGGTTGTAAATAAAATAAAGACCCAGAAGCTGAAGGTTCCCCAAGGAGAGGAGCAGCCCCTTCCCCAAGTCATGGAGCACTCTATGGTCCACCCCTATGCTCAGGCTGAGCTGGTGGATTTGGGCTCCCGGTTTGGGCAGAAGCCCTCAGAGTCAATATCAGCTTGGACCCTGTGCCTATGGGACTTAGGGGTGGATGGAATTGTTCAGTCAGGGTCAGAGGTGGGAAAGGTGTTTTCCCTGACAGTGCAGCCTGCCTTGAGGCAGTGATTACAAAATGCGCATCAGACCCCAGAGAGTCACTCCCTCCTCAATTGGCTCAGGGCTGCACTTCGTGCTGTGTGGCCGAATCCAGGTGATCTACCATCCTCTCCTGTTAGATGGCAGACATATGCTGAACTCCAACAGGTGCTACGAGAGCTACACATGAGAAATGCCATCTATAGTCCAGAGAATTATGGCCCCGATGAAGAGATTTTCACTACTGGGATGAAAAATATTGTACTTCAAACGGCTCCTACATCCCTCTTTGTGTCTTTAGTGACCATTCTTTCCCCTCTCTTAGAGCATCCCATAAGTGAGGTGACACGTACAGCAGCAGACTTAGGAGAGGCTGAAGCAATGAGAATTCGGAAAGAGATAAGACACGTTGCTCACAAGAAAAATTTACAGGGCCCCATGAAGGTTACGAGGACCCAGATGTGGGTCGATTTAATACAGGCAGGAGCAGATGGAAGGAAATTAGATGGGAAGTCAAATAGGATCTTACTAGAGCTATGGCAACAGCTGAAACCAGAGCAGCAGTTCCAGCCATTAAGACCAAAGAAGCAGAGATCAGAGACAGAGCCACGAGTCTGGCCTGTGTGTTTGAAAGACTTCCTGCTGGAAAGCGAGCCAACCTCACTTAAGCCCACACAGGAAGGTGATTGGGGAACACGGTTTGACTGAGGGGAAGGTCAAGGTATCTGCCCTGAGGGACCAGGGAGGGACTGGAGACCACATGTTGAAATAGCTATCCATTGGTCCCCAGTGAACATACAACATGTCCTGGCTTTGGTGGACACTGGGGCTGAATGTTCACTGATTCATGGTAACCCTGAGTGGTTCCCTGGGACCCCCAGTATCATAGATGGATACAGGGGGAAGGCTATCAGAGTGAAAAAAGCCCAAATCTCTTTAGGAATAGGGCATCTACCCCCAAAAGAGTATACCGTGTATATATCTCCTATCCCTGAGTATATTTTGGGGATTTATATCCTGCAGGGTCTGTGGTTGCAGACCACTGCAGGTGAGTTCAGACTGAGAGTACGTGTGGTGAAGGGAGTTCTGAGGGGACATGCTAGGCACCCAACCAAAGCTTTGCCTGTGCCTCGGCGGGTGACTAATACCAAATAGTACAAACTGCCTGGGGGCATAAAGAGATTGGAGAAACTCTCCAGGAGCTGGAAAAGGTGGGTATTATAATGCTCACCCATAGTCTATTCAATTCCCCAGTGTGGCCAGTAAAAAAGCCGGATGACTCCTGGCGTATGACTGTGGATTACAGAGAACTGAATAAGGTCACACCCCTATGCATGCTGCTGTCCCCTCTACTGCAGGCTTGATGGATACTCTCAACCATGAACTAGGAACATATCATTATGTGGTAGATCTTGCTAATGCCTTATTTTCCATTAACATTGAGCAGGAAAGTCAGGAACAGTTTGCCTTCACATGGGAAGGACAGCAATGGGCTTTCACTGTCCTCCTACAGGGATACCTCCACAGCACCACCATCTGTCATGGACTTGTAGCCCAGGACTTGGCTACATGGGAGAAACCACCAATGGTGTGGCTGTACCATTATACTGATGATGTTACGCTCACATCTGATTCTCTTTCAGATCTAGAAGGTGCAGCACCTAGACTGCTGCAACATTTACAGGAGAAAGGATGGGCTGTGAACAGCACCAAGGTCCAGTGACCTGGTTTGCCTGTCAAATTCTTGGGGGTCATCTGGTCAGGTAAGACCAAAGTGATACCAGAAGCAGTTATAGATAAAGTCCAGGCCTTTCCTACCTCCACAACTGTAGCATTGCTACAGGAGTTTCTGGGTTTTCTAGGATACTGGAGAGTGTTTATCCCACACTTGGCACAAATTCTGGAGCCCTTATACCTGTTGGTACGAAAGGGCGTCAGGTGGGACTGGGATGAGACATGTGCATCTGCCTTTACTACAGCAAAACAGGCAGTCAAGGCCGTGCAGGCCTTGAGTGTGATAGACCCACCAAGGCCCTGTGAGCTGGACGTTCATGTCACTGAAGATGGTTATGGCTGGGTTCTCTGGCAGTGGCTTGAACGAACTCGCCAACCCATTGGATTCTGGTCACAACTCTGGAAAGGGGCAGAGGTATGATACACTTTGATAGAAAAACAACTGGCTGCCATGTATCACGCCTTGCTGGCTACAGAACCCATCACTGGAATGGCCCCGATAAAGGTTATAACCACCTATCCCATTTTGGGTTGGGTATGAGACTGGACCCAAAAGCCAAGGAGTGGCGTGGCACAAATACCCACACTAGCCAAGTGGGGTGCTTACCTACAGCAGCATAGTGCCCTTTCTAGTAGCCCCTTGAGTGAAGAACTCCAATGTGTGTTGGGGTCAGTGACATATACTAGTGAAAAGCAGGAAGAACTTGCTTTTGAACCATTAGTAGCAGAGAGTCCCTATCAGGAGGGAAGAGCCCCTATACCTGAAGATGCATGGTACACAGATGGCTCCAGCCGTGGGCAGACCCCAAAATGGAGGGCCAAAGCTTTCCATCCTAAGACTGAGACAATATGGATGGAAGATGGTGAGGGGAAGAGCAGCCAATGGGCAGAGTTGCAGGCTATGTGGCTTGTGATCAGCCAGGAGCCCTCCCCTTTAGTTGTCTGCACTGACAGCTGGGCTGTCTATCAGGGTTTGACCCTGTGGCTACCAACCTGGTACCATGCCAACTGGCTGGTTGGTCACCTACCCCTTTGGGGGCAAGAATTGTGGCAAGACTTATGGGCCTGTGGTCAGACTAAAATGATTACAGTATACCATGTGACAGGTCATTTGCCACTGGCATCCCCAGGAAATGATGAAGCAGATAAATTGGCCCAGATATGTTGGTTAGAAGGAAAGCCTGCCTCTGATGTAGCCCAATGGCTACATCAGCGTTTGTTGCATGCAGGGCAAAAGACAATGTGGGCTGTAGCCCGTTGGTGGGGCTTGCCTTTTACCTTCAAAGAAGTTAGTAAAGCCTGGCAGGAGTGTGTCATGTGCTCCAAAAAGGACTTACACTGAGTTCCACAGCAACATGGGACAATAGCCAAGGGGCCTATACCCTTTGTGAGTTAGCAGATAGACTATATTGGGCCTCTACCTGTGTCAGAAGGATATTGGTATGCGATGACCTGTGTGGACACAGCTACTGGACTTCTGGTTGCTTTTTCTACCTGTTTTTCAGACCAGCAGATGACCAAAAGAGGCCTGGAGTGTCTCTTTGCTGCCTATGGCCGACCACAGGTAATTGAGAGTGATCAGGGCACCCATTTCACTGGACATACACTGCAAGAATGGGTGCAACAGCTGGGAATCAAGTGGAAGTTTCATGTGCCATACAATCCTACCGCAGCAGGCATGACAGAGAGGCACAATGGCTTGTTAAAATCTGGACTAAAGTCAGATACCAATAGTCTGGGGGGATGGTCAATCTGCTTATGGACCGTGCTACGACGTTTGAATGAGAGACCCTGAAAGGGAGCCCTGAGCCCCACAGACATGTTAACACATATGGCTGCCTCCCCTATACAACTGCAAGTGCAAACCAAGGAAGAATCACTGAAGCCGAGGTTTGGCCACCAGAATAACATCTTGCTGCCAGCACCAACTGCACTGAATCCCGGAGACTCCATTGAGTGGACATGGCCTTGGACTTTTCAACACATGGACCAATGATGGCTGGCTCTCCTGGCACCTTGGGGACAAGGCCTGGAAGCTGGCCTCCTGTGTATTCCTGGAATAACAGCAGAGTGGCCCCCAAAGGTCACAGTAGTATATCCTGAACAGCCAGAAAGTAGGAGCATCTTACTGGGGAGTTTTGTTTTATCATTATGGCCAGTGCATGCACCTCCAGTAGCACTATAAATAGACCCTTTGGTAACCCCCACGGGGAGAGGAGCAAAAGTATGGTATACTAGACCTGGAAGGGACCCCCTTCCTGCTACAGTCCTGTCACAGGACCACTCTCTTGCATGCATCCTACCTGATGGACAAGATTTGCCTATGTTGGTGTCATTAAAACATGTGTCTTATCACCCCTAAAGTCTTTGTGGATTGGGAACTTCCTCTGGCTTGAGGATTATTATAATTTTTGTTACCTGTATCTTAATTTTTTATTATCTCTAAGTTGTTGTTATCCTCTGTTGCTGTGTGGAATCTGGTTACAGTGCTCCAGCTTTCTTGCCCAGAGACCATTGTGGAAGATGGAAAGCATGTAGATTGTAAGGCGAGAATCATGGAGGGGTGGAGTGTGAGGAAGTTGGGGTTCCTATGGCCACGATCCTCACTGAACTTAAACCACCTGATGATGTAACAGGCCTGTTGCTAGGCTACCACTTCCACACCTTTAGGCAATAAGCTATTATTGTGCTATATGGAGAGCTTGGCCCAGTACTCTGGGCAGAGGCAGAGACCCTAGTGCTCGACCTACCGCCAGGAGAACAAGCCGGGTAATAAACCCTTTCACCCCAAAGAACGTTCTGCTGTCAATTTCTTTGGTCACATTGAATCCATAGCGAACTTGCCTGGGGCTGAAACCCATTGGCAAGACAGTAGGAAACTTATGTAAAGGTATAGATGGTAAGTCATTTTGAGATAAGGTCCCTGTCCCAACTACTTGATATGCCTCTGAAAGCAGCTGCAGATGGTACTGGAATGGCCTTGGCAGAACTGGAGATTACTGTCATTGCTGACACCTGCTAAACCATTTCCCAAATAAGGGTCTGCAGGCATGCCCCCACCCCTTTCTATGAAATATTTGGGGCATTGATAAAAAATAAACAACACTCTGCGTATCTAAGATCAGTTTATTTCACTGGTTTTTGATGACTGTCATGGCTGAAAAAGACTCCTCATAGCAATATGCAGGAAAAATCCATTTTGTGCTAAATTATGATACTTAGTATTAAATCCCATATGCCAGTTAAGTAAAATTTGTGCTAAAATTTGTCCCACAATTTTTCATATTTTATAATGTCAATTAGTTGTTCTCCTAACTAATTGGAAAGTATTGCAGTTTTTATATTATTAACAGATGGGTTATAATCCCACTGAAACTCTTTATTTGAATTTTTATAAAAAAAATTAGAAATTATGTTTCCAAGATTTTTTAAATTGCACAAATGAGGGATTTTTTCCTTATTTAAACAGGTGAATTGCTTATATTGTTTTTGGCAATGAAATCACATAATGATGGAAATATTTCTGAACACCTGTTTATATAATGTTCTTATCAAATAACAATGATTCCTTTAAAAAAGAAGTTACTTCTGCACTCGTCATTAAAATGTTATCTTAATTTGAAGAGAGAAGGAATATTTTGCTTTCATGAGGGTTTCTGCTGGGCTGAGGATAGGTGGTTATTTGTTTCCTTTGTAATGTGGCTCACGAAGAACTCACAATAGGGACAAAGGTTTTTAGCTCTGCCATTTTCTTGAAGTTCACATGTGCTTGCATTATTAGGATAACCTTAAATCTACCATTTCTCTGCCTTAATGTCCTAAAATATTTGTCCTTTTTGTGAGAATGTTCAGGTGAAATTGGACAGTATAACATGCAAATGCATAAGCAAATAAATAGAAGCCATTACGTCTGAATTTGCTGAAATGGAGTGTATGAGAGTGTGTGCTGCTCCAATCCCTTGCAGGTAGGAAGTGTCCTTACACTTCCCTCCAGGCACCGCCCCCGTAGAACAGGATATGTGGTCATTCGATATGTGGCAGAATGGGGACGCCAAATCAATTCACACGGGGATTACCTACAAGGAATAATGTCTTCCTTATGCTAATGATAGACAACTGAAATTAGCCATTTCAATGTCTTCCTCTAGACCCCCAACTCAGCAACCTGTGGACCCACATCCTGCTCTCCTCTGCTCTGAGGACCAGTTTCCCCATGAACCCCCAGTGCCTGGCTCAGAAATGCGCAGGAGGACCAAACGGTCCGGTCACCTCTCAGCCAGACACCTGAATAGAAAATGGTTGTTTTCTATGATGCCTTCCATCTGGACCTTAGACCTGCCAAAATACCTAGAGGGCCTATTTGGGGAAGGTAAGCCAAGTCACAGAGCACAGTCTGGAAGGCAAAGACATAAGACAATGGGAAATGGATTACTTGATTTTCATTACTTATGGGTTAGGCTCCCAGCCACTGTGACCTAATTATTGATGATGAGAATAACTCTGCAACCCTGTAAGACTTTGACCCTTGGATTCTGTATGGATCACGGTTAACCCTCCCGGTGATCCCACGTGCTGGCATTATGATCTTAGCGTCTCTGGCTATAAAACAATAACCAAAGAAGATGAGGCACCATGAGGAAATTCGTGTCCAAGATCCTTGTGCTGGTAAAAGGGGGAAGCAGAATTTAAACGCAGGTTTGGCAGACGTCCCTGCTGACTGGGGTGGATCCCTGGGCTGGTAAAGGCACAGGAAGTGCATTGACCAAGGGAAGAAGAGCATCCCCATGAGAGAGCAGGTGTGGACACAGGGGGGTGGCTTGTAAAAACACGTTCAAAATTACAGTATGATTACGTATTTTGAGGGAGAACAAAACAAAAATCCCTTGTTTTTCAATACAAGGTAAAGGAAGCAATTTTGACAAAATATCCTCTGCTACTGGGATATGGAATGTTAGATCATGTGAAATAGAGTTTCATTTAACGTGTTGCTTTATAAATTATCTGTTGGCAAGTGTATGATCACCATTTAACTGTGAGCACTTTGAGGACAAAAATTTGGTTATATTCATTTTTATGTCCCTAGTATCTTCCTTTCTGGATGAAAATCCTAAACATAACATATATATATATATATATATAGAGAGAGAGAGAGAGAGAGAGAGAGAGAGAAACATAACATATATATTTAACATATATATATGATAAAATATTAAGAAATCTTTTTAGGATTAAGTGATATATTGCAATAAAAGTAATGTTGGATTTATCTTTAAGGTGTGATCTTCAGTTTTGACACTGAACCCCAGACCTGAGAAATATAACATGTCTTGATGCAGCATTTTCCATCTGCTTAAAGAGGAGATATTAAGCACATATAAATCACAATTGTATTCATAAATATTTTGGGGTGACAAGGTTCCATAACCCAACCTGAGCTCCAGGGAAATAGGGAAAATGTATTGGTGCATGTAAACCAAATGGAGGGAGAGCGATGCCCTGCCAGGCTCAGTGTGAGCGAGATTCACTGGGATCTTTGGTGCCATCTCTCTCCCTACCTCTCTTTCCAGGCGAGCCTCATTCCTTGGAAGATGGATGTTAGCAGTCACCTTCTCCTACCTCATAGTTTTGTCACCAGCAAATTTCTCTTCTTTCCTCACTTTCTTCAATTCAGAAAGGAGATGGGAAAATATAATATAATTTGCTTGGCCTGGATTCAACCTGTTCTTAGAGGAATCAACTTTTATGGAGCCATAGTATATACGCAATTAACTGAACCTATTTTTCTCCCCTGCGTGAGGGTGGGGAAGAAAGGAGGAAGAGAGAGAGAGAAATGAAGAAAGGGAGAGAGTCTAATGGCTACACACTGAGATGTGTCACTGACCGCTGATGCCCCGAAGGGAGAGAGCTGCTCTACACACCTGAGTCTTCTCTTCCCAGTTAGTCTCAGTAGCGTCTGTGTGCCTTTTGGAGAATGAGTATCTTTCCAAGTTGAGTTTATACCACATAACATCATTTAATTTTAAGGCCATGATTCCTAAGCACAAACCAACTAGTTAATTTAATGGTCATTTGAAGAAAGAGCTGTCTTTTCCAATCCTGGACCCAAATGAAGCTACATTGCATTTTCTGAGAAATGTTATTGTCCATTTGGCATACAAATATGCTTATTTGTAATATATCTTAAGGATATTTTATTATATTTTCCCTTATAAGTGTCCTTTAAAGCTTAATCCCTTTGTAATCTATAGAAATAGAAAAACAATTGATTACCGTTTTTTCTGTCTGAGTTGGGTGCGTGTCAGGATCAGGAGGTGATAACCAGCAGATAAGAGGTTTCTTTTTGAAATGATGACAAAGTTAATGGTTGACATATCTGTAAATATGCTAGCAACAATTGAATTGTACAATTAAATTGTTGAATTGTATGGTATATTAATTACATCTCAGTAAAGCTGTTTAAAAAAAAACTTACTCCCCTACCCCTAAATTAGGTGCTGCTTCAATGTAGAAGTCCAGAGCCAAGCGTTCAACCGTGGGTCCCTAAAACATGGTGGGACATTAGGGTAGTTTTAGACACGACAGCATCATCACGGCAATTAAGGAACAAGAGCTAATAAATCAGTTCTTCAATGGCACAGGAATAAGAATGGATCTGAGGTCTTGTGGATCAAGGACTTTCTAAGTCCTATTTGAGGCTAAACAAAGGTCTTTAGGAATAGGAAAACTGTGAGTCCACTATTGGCCATCCAAGGTCATTCAAGACAATGTCTCTGTGTTTCTTTTGTTCTACAGGGAAAACAGCTTAAAGATGAAGAAAGAAGAGGGTAAATAGGAAAGAAGGAATGAGGAAAAGACCACGTGCAGGAATGAATATGTGAAACCCCGTGGCCGCGTAGGTGTGAGTGTGGGTGTAGACCAAGGACAAAGAGGAAAAGGCTGCGATTCACGCTGTACAAACCCTCATTCAATCATACAAATGAAAGACGGTTATGTCTGGGTATAGAGCAGGATGGGGTGGGAGAAATGGAAGGCAGAGAGATCACAGGAAAGGGGAAAACATGGAAGTGAAACTGGAATATGCCTTGCAAACAGATCTGGGGAGAACTGATGAGCTACATAAGGCAAGAAAACCATGTCATATATTTTGGAGGAGGTTGACTCTGAAGGGAGGCTATGCAACTCCAACTTCAGTCGTGGGGTGCAGGGTAGCAGGTGCTAAGGAGAGATAAACAGAGAGATAAAGCCAGCCAAAGGGGGAGCAGCTGCACAGGGAGCTGTGGTCGCCTTGGGATACTGTTCTGAGGAACCATGACATATCTGCTTGTAAAGGTTCATTAGGAGAGGTCACCAGACCATCAAAGACTGAAGGAAATATCTGGATATTCTGGAATAAATAAATCACAATAAATAAGCATACATAATCTAGAGCCCTTGTGAATTCTGTTGCTTGTATTTTCCTCTCTGCTTTCTCACCATAAACAAGATTATTGGAAAACTTTAATTCTAAAAATGTTATTTTAAGATTACTTACTTAAGCTAAAGCACGCACTTACTTGTAGAAAGCTGATTCAATGGCCAAACAAGAAAGGCTGGTGCAGCTGGCTGATTCTGGGGATAGTACCTTCAAGCCCAAGTCACAGGAAGCCCACAGAAGAGGGAGGAAGGTCGGAGGTGGGTGCAACACCTGAATGGCTTCAGTATGTCACGCCACCTTTTCCCGTTCTCTGGGCTGTTTATCTCTGTGGTTTCCTCACTGAAGAGGTGGGTCTCCTTCCCAGCCTTGTGAATCTTGGTGGTTCTAAGACTAGCTTTGTACAGCACAACATGGGGGAAGTGACCATGCACCAGTCCTACATTGGAGCCTTGTGACCTTTGCTTTTCTAGATGCTTGCTCGTGTGGGACAGGCTTGGGCTCACCAGTAGGCAATGACAGATGTGGGATGGAGGCAGGCTTCGCAGTCATCCTGGGAGGCTATCCTGGATCAACCAACACTCAGCCCACTGCCAGACGTGTGGGCGAGCCTCGCCGAGACCAGGAGGACCTCCCAGCAGAACCTGGTCTGTATCTCTGACCCACAGACTCCTGACCTAAACCTGTGTGTACTGTGTAAATCCACTGGGTTTTGTTTGTTTGTTATGAAGAATTAATTACTAACAGAGGAACTGAGTATCTTAGATTGCGTCTAGTGTCTGGTGCTATGCTTGACTTATATCAACATTAACTTAAAGCACCAAGATTATATCCCCTTCAAATAATTGAGTAATCTCATGAAAGGTAGTAATTTTTCTATATCACTTAGTTGGTGATTAAAATAGGGTTTCAATCCCAGGAAAGTCTGACTACAAACCCATGACTTACTTTTTCTTGCATGTTTATTTTCTATTGCACTTATCTTTCTGCTCTGTGAAAATGAGACAATAATCATATGAGAGCAAATAGGACTGAAGGCTGATGAGCCTATTAGCATGTCCTGCAACTGAATATACGCTCCCCAGAGATTCAGTGTAAGGTAAATAAAATATTTAGAGTTGGAGAGCTAGTAACTACTAGCTCTGTGTGTTGCCAATTTTAAACTCCAGCTGATCACTATCTCTGCAGCAGCATGGTCCTATAGATAAAGGTATCCCAGATGTTCCACATGTCGATTGCGCTAAGCCTTACAGACCTCCACTGGAATCCAGGTTTCGCCACTGAAGAAATGGGCAACCTGACCAATGACTCAGCCTGAGATCTTGTATCAAGTCAGAGGGAATTCGGTAGGAAAATGACAGTGGGCCTTAGAATTCATCGGAAGTTGTCCAGGTCTTTCAGTCTATAGATTAGAAAACACGGATCTCTCATTTAACACACCATTTGAAACACCCCAGCTGTTTGATTTCCGAGCCTGTGTATTGAACGCCGGGGGCTGTTACCCTCCTTTGACAGTGAGAGCTGCACACACTCCTGAAGCAAATGCCTCACCTGCATGTGTCATAACAGAGATGAGACGTGGGTGGCTTAGACCCACAGCCTGTTTCTGTAACAAGGGTTTGATGCTTTCACGGGCCTCGTGTTGCCTTCTCACAGCCTGTGTGGCCCTTTCTCCTTCATTCCCAGGCCCAGCAGGACAGAATTAGGGCACGAGTGTGTTACCTTCTCTCTAGTCTGCTTTCTTCTGCACCTTCGGCCAATCCTCCTATCTTTCTGAACACCACTTTACTGATACAATGTTAACTACCTTTCTGGAAGGAACTGTTCAAAGTTTGCATAATAAATAATAAATCAAAGTCAGGTAAATGTCAAATACAAGTTTGTTATGCAGGAGCTTTTTCTCTTAGTATTAAAAAATATGGGAGAGGGAAGGGACATGGAGATAAGCTTGTCCAACAATGTTCTTAGTGGAGAGGGAGGAACCTGGAGAAGGAAGGGGCATCTCCAGGGTCGCAGGGCCACAGGACACAGCTCTCCCAACCCTAAAGTCAGTTTCCCTGTCTACACTGTGGTGTTTTCTCACTTTCCACTAAGATTTCTTGGTTGGCTATCTGTGAGTTTTCACTAATGACTCAATCTCTCAGGCTGCTGCACCATATGCCACAGATTGGGGGCTTCTGTAGCAACATAATTGTTAAATGGTCAGAGAAAGAATGCTGGAAAATAATTTCTATTTATACTTTACACATGCTGGCTAGAAAGCAAAGTAATTCGAAGAGAGATGCAGAAATGCCGAGACAGCTTTCATCAGGGTAGTTAGCCAGTCCTAGATCTGAAATTTGTTCCAGAGGTTTTTGCCCATCCAGGGTGACCTGTTGCTGTAGTTTTTGATGGGCACTAATGGGAAATGTGGACAAAAAGTGAGATGGGATGCCCCAGTCATCTTTAGGGCAAACAAAAAGCCCTCTCCAGGAAAGCAAACTTAACACAGTTTAAGACAAAGCTTCAAAGAACATAAACTGATAATCAAAAATATAAATATATGCAGAAAGAAAGGACCATTAGGAAGGACAAACAACACATTGAGAGTTATAAAAATAGATATCAGAATCATTAGTAGCATATAAAATAAGTTTCACTAATTCAGTTAAGAAAGTAAAATAATGTCTTGAAAATTTGATAAAAACATAAACTATCAAGAATTACTCAAAAGATTTCAACAAAGGACCAAAAATAATCTGAAAATATTTGTAATAATTGGCATTAGTTATGCAATGGGAAGTTTAAACATGAGATTAGACTCAACTGAAAAGAGAATTAGTAAACAAGAAGATAGCCTTAAAGAAATCATAGATCAAAAAAAAAATAACTGAAAATGCTGAATGGAGAATTAAAGGAAAAAAAAAAAGGATCAAATGTCACTGAGATTAAAGTGGGAAAACCTGACTCAGATCCTGCCAGAGGAAGACAATGAAGGATGCCACTCTTAAGAGTTAAGAAACCCAATACATTCCAAAGAAGCTAAATAAAATACTCATCTACATAAATTGTAGTGATATTGTAGGACATCTTGGCCAGGAAGAAATCATTATGATAAACTGGGTTCAAATATAGATCATCTGCCAAGTAATTACTTATATTGAACTTATACATTATATTTCAGTTACACTGAAAACTGACTTTTCGATAACAGAAATGTTGGCCTGCAAACATCTATAGCCAGTTAGTACAAAGAGTTTGCCAGTTGCTTGAAAAGTTAAACATAATACCTAGTATTACTAGACATTCCTCAAAAGGATTGAAAGCATGTGTGTCCATGAAGACCAAACACAGATGTGCAAAGCAGCTTCACTGGAATGGCTGCATGGGGATAAGCCAGACGTCCATAAACAGGTAAACAGATAAACAAAGAGTGGTGAATATGTATGTAACATTGAATGCCACTCAGGAAAAAATAAATGAATGATGCAGCCATAAACAAAGATCCATCTTCAAATCATTATGCTGAGTGAAAGCAGACCCTTCCCCATAAAAAATGACTCCATCTACTTGATATGAAAACTAATCTATAGTGACAGAAAATAGATGCAGTTGTTTCCTGAAGGTGGGGCTGGAAGAAGGTGTGGGTTACAAAGAGGCAAAGGGGTGTTTTGGGTAAGATAAACATACACGATAGGTGTATATAACGAAACTCATCAAATTGCATGCTATAAATACAATTATACTTAAATTTGCATAAAATGACATTATTACTTTAAAGTTTTAACACTGCAGTGGAGGGTTTAGTATGGATGTATATGCAAGATACAACAGTGCATATTCAAATATAAAGGTGATGAATCTATACCATTGCAAGATTTATGTAACTTATTCTATACACTAACAGCAAACAATGGAAAATTAAACTAGTAAAAATCACAGAACTCTAGGGAATAAATTTATCAAAAGTTGCTGAGGAATTAATATTAGAAACTATAAAACATCATTGTGACAAACTGCAAAGTACATAAGGAACAAACAGAATGGCATCTCATAAATTTTAATATGCTTTTCTCTAATGACTAATGATATTGAGCATCTTTTCAAGTGCTTATTTACCATCAGTACATCTTCCTTGCTGAAATTTCTGCACAGATCTTTTTGACTATTTTTAAATTGGGGTTTTTATTTCCTTACTGTTGATTTTTGAGAGGTATTTATATGTTACAGATAAAAGAGCTTTTTCAGATATATGATTTGCAGTATTTCTTCCCAGACTTTGGCATATCTTTTTAAGAGTGTCTTTCAAAGACCAGAAGTTGTTAATTAATATATTTTTTTAATATTATGCTTTTGGTGGCATATCTAAGAAAACTTCGTCTCATCCAAGGTTTAGGTTTTCTTTAAAAAGTTTTGTAGTTTCAGGTTTTACATTTAACTCTATGATCTATTTTGAATTAATCTTTATTTATAAATTCACATATGTATAAAAATGTTGTTTTCATTTTTGTATGTAATATCCAGTTGTTTATCACTATTTGTTGAAAATAATTTCATTTTCCATTAAATTGGCTTTGCATCTTTGTCAAAAATAAATTATCCATGTATGTTTGGATCGATTTCTTGATGCTGTTCTTCTCCTTAATCTATGTGTCTTCTTTTCTTCAATACTGCACTGTCTTAATTACATTAGCTTTATAATAATTCTTGAATCTAGTAATGTGAGTCCACCAAATTAGTTCTTTTCTTCCAACATTTTAGTTTCTTTTCTTTTAAATAAAATGTTACGATGAGTTGCTTTAATGATATGTCACATGAGAATGGAGCAATGCCCTAGCTAGAGAAACCATCATCACAGCTGAAGGAAGATGCCCTGTGTACATCACCCAGTGCACAGTGAACCTTGCCTGTGTCGTGTCTGGCCCTGTGAAAGCATGGATGACTGTCCCCTTCATACTTTTAGTGCTTCATTCCTTTGCCTCAAAGAGTTTCCTTAGGTGCATGTGTTGATCTGTGCTCATCGTAGATGAAAGGACCTTCTGCACGTGTCCAGGCAGTTTCTTGAATATAACTCTCCATCCGTATTTGTCCCTGAGAACCTGAGCTGCCTAGGGCCCCAGACTCAGCTCTGTCCCCTCCCTGTGGGGAATCTGCTGTGCTCCACCTGGCCATTCCTTCCTTGCCCCTGGCTCTGAAATCCTCAAGGCTACAAGCTGAGTGACCCTAGGCTCTCTGTGTTTGTTCCCGTTCCTTAGGGATCACAGTCCTTCAGCTGCCTATGTGCAGTGTCCTGAAACACACTGTTTTATAACTAGTCTCCATTTTCTGGTTAACGGTATGACAAAGACGGCTAGAGGTATAAGTCCAAAGTCAAAAATTTTCAGATACTTAAATTTTTCATTTTGTTTTAGCACTCAGTAACAGTAAATCATAATTTTCAATTGATTTAAGTACGCAGTTAACATTATAACACACTTATAATATATATTATTCATATTGTACATATATATTATACATATACATGTATATTGTACATACACTTATATATATCCATATATACATACATACACACACATATATACATACACACATACAAATATACATACATATTTATACATATTATATATGCATAATTTACACATATTATATATACATACACACATGCATATTATACAATATATAATATATATGCTATACATTATAACGTATATATATATATAGAGAGAGAGAGAGAGAGAGAGACCATGTATAACAGTGTAACCCCCTTCTATCTGAATGTTCTTTCTCCATTGCAGGCACCCATAATAAATTGAGAATAGACTATGACTCACTGCCAATATGCTGAAAACTTAATAGAGGACATAACTGTGTACACAGAAAATGATAATACAGTAAGTGTTTTATATAGAGATATTTACAGGCAGTCTTTGGAGACCGAAGCGGTGAGTTAGAGCTGGATTTGGAAAAAAAACAGCTCTTCTAGCAGCACACGGGATGTGGCTTTGAGACATCCTTTCTTCCAAACGTGCTCTGAAGATGAAGGTCCATCTATCAAAGAAGTTCATGGATCCTAATGTTCCCTGGTTTGTTCACAGTCTAAGAGTTCCAAATTTGGAATGTGTTTTGAAATTGACAGTGAGTTAAAATTGATACGGAGGAGTGTTTTCCTTCTTACTGGCCTTCTAAGATGGTGGATCTTACAGTAGGCTTTCTAAATTAAAAAAAAAATAGTGATATATTATAACATTACAAGCCCAGGTCAGATGTCACCTCATCTGTGAAAACTTTTCTCCCCTCCCTAGTTCCTCCTAAGCAGGTAACAACTGATTTATACTTTGAAAATAGTGGAGGGGGAAAGAAAGAAGAAAAAAGGAGGAAGAAGAGAAGGAAAGAAGAGGGAGGGAGAGAGAGAGGGGAAGGGAAAGATATGCCTTGGAAATCAAATATCTAAACTCTAGATTCTCTTGTTAAGCAACGAGTACTGGCCGAGCACGTGCCAGTCTCCTGGGGCTGCCCTCCTTTCCCTGTTATCAACTCTTACCTACGGCCTATTAGCCTCAGCTAGGATTTCATGTCCGTTAACCAGAAGCTAATGTGGAAACAATGGGCATCTTTTATCTTAATTACACTAGCTTTATAATAATTCTTGAATCTAGTAATGTGAGTCCACCAAATTAGTTCTTTAGGAAGTAACCAGTCCTTTAGAATTTGAGATGTTTACACTAACTGTTTGAATTACTCTTGATACTCAAGCCAATTTTTTTTATATTTTATGTTGGTATCATTAATCTACAATTACATGTGCAATATTATGGTTATTAAATTACCCCGTTCATCAGGTCCCCCCCCAACCCCATTTCAGTCACTGTCCATCAGCGTAGTGAGATGTTATACAATCACTTCTTGTATTCTCTGAGTTGTACAGCCCTCCCTGTGCCCCCCCAACATTACATCTGCTAGTTGTAATGCCCCTTTTTCCCCCTTATCCCTCCCTTCCCACCCATCTTCCCCAGTCCCTTTCCCTTTGGCAACTGTTGGTCCATTCTTGGTTTCTGTGAGTCTGCTGCTGTTTTGTTCCTTCAGTTTTTTTCTTTGTTCTTATACTCCACATATGAATGAAATCATTTGATACTTGTCTTTTTCGGCTTGGCTTATTTCACTGAGCATAATACCCTCTAGCTCCATCCATGTTGTTGCAAATGGTAGGATTTATTTTCTTCTTATGGCTGAATAACATTCCATTGTGTATATGCACTATATCTTCTTTATCCATTCATCTACTGATGGACACTTAGGTTGCTTCCATTTCTTGGCTATTGTAAATAGTGCTGTGATAAACATAGGGGTGCATATGTCTTTTTCAAATTGGGCTGCTGCATTCTTAGGGTAAATTCCTAGGAGTGGGATTCCTGGGTCAAATGGTATTTCTGTTTTGAGTTTTTTGAGGAACCTCCATACTGCTTTCCACAATTATTGAAATAATGTGCATTCCCACCAGCAGTGTAGGAGGGTTCCCCTTTCTCCACATCTTCCCCAACATTTGTTGTTGTTTGTGTTTTGAATGTTGGCCATCCTCACTGGTGTGAGGTGGTATCTCATTGTGGTTTTATTCTGCATTTCTCTTATGATTAGTGATGTGGAGCATCTTTTCATGTGCCTGTTGGCCATCTGAATTTCTTCTTTGGAGAAGTGTCTATTCATGTCCTCTGCCCATTTCTTAATTGGATTATTTGCTTTTTGCTTGTTAAGGTGCATGAGTTCTTTATATATTTTGGATGTCAACCCCTTATCGGATATGTCATTTATGAATATATTCTCCCATACTATAGGATCTCTTTTTGTTCTACTGATGGTGTCCTTTACTGTACAGAAGCTTTTCAGGTTGATGTAGTCCCACTTGTTCATATTTGCTTTTGTTTCCCTTGCTCGGGGAGATATGTTCATGAAGAAGTTGCTCATGTTTATGTCCAAGAGATTTTTGCCTATGTTTTTTTCTAAGAGTTTTATGGTTTCCTGACTTACATTCAGGTCTTTGATCCACCTTGAGTTTACCTTTGTGTATGGGGTTAGGCAGTAGTCCAGTTTCATTCTCTTACCTGTAGCTGTCCAGTTTTTCCAACACTAGTTGCTGAAGAGACCGTCGTCTCCCCATTGTATATCCAAGGCTCCTTTATCAAATATTAACTGATTGTATATGTTTGGGTTAATGTTTGGATTTTCTGTTCTGTTCCACTGGTCTGGGGTCTGTTTTCGTGCCAATACAAAATTGTCTTGATTACTGTGGCGTTGTAGTAGAGCTTGAAGTCAGGGAGCATAATTCTCCCTGTTTTATTCCTCTTTCTCAGAATTGCTTTGGCTATTCGGGGTCCTTTGTGGTTCCATACGAATTTTAGAATTATTTGTTACAGTTCATTGAAGAAAGCTGTTGGTACTTTGATAGGGAATGTGTTGAATCTGTAGATTGCCTTAGGTAGTATAGCCATTTTGACAATATTTATTCTTCCTAGCCAAGAGCATGGGATGAATTTCCATTTGTTAGTGTCCTCTTTAATTTCTCTTAGGAGTGACCTGTAGTTTTCAAGGTATACTTCCTTCCTTAGGTTTATTCCTAGGTATTTTATTCTTTTTGATGCAATTGTGAAAGGAATTGTTTTCCTGATTCTGTTTCTGTTAGATCATCGTTAGTGTATAGGAAAGCAACAGATATCTGTGTGTTCATTTTGTATCCTGCAACTTTGCTGAATTCAGATATTAGTTCTAGTAGTTTTGGAGTGGAGTCTTTAGGGTTTTTTATGTACAGTATCATGTCATCTGCAAATACTGACAACTTGACTTCTTCTTTACCAATCTGTATGCCTTGTATGTCTTTGTTTTGTCTGATTGCCATGGCTAGGACCTCCAGTACTATGTGGAATAACAGTGAAGAGAGTGGGCATTCCTGTCTTGTTCCCAATCTTAGATGAAAAGCTTTCAGCTTCTCGCTGTTAAGTGTGATGTTAGCTGTGGGTTTGTCATATATGGCCTTTATGATGTTGAGGTACTTGCCGCCTATACCCATTTTGTTGAGAGTTTTAATCATGAATGGATGCTGCATTTTATCAAATGCCTTTTTAGCATCTATGGAGATAATCATGTGGTTTTTGTTCTTCTTTTCGTTGATGTGGGGGATGATGTTGATGGATTTTCGAATGTTGTGCCATCCTTGCATCCCTGGGATGAATCCGACTTGATCATGGTGTATGATCCTCTTGATGTTTTTTGAATTCAGTTTGCTAATATTTTGTTGAGTATTTTTGCATCTACGTTCATCAAGGATACTGATCTGTAATTTTCTTTTTTGGTGAGGTCTTTGCCTGGTTTTGGTATTAGAGTGATGCTGGCTTCCTAGAATGAGTTTGGAAGTATTCCCTCCTCTTCTATTTTTTGAAAAACTTTAAGGAGAATAGGTGTTATTTCTTCTCTTTATGTCTGGTAGAATTCAGAGGTCAATCCTTCTGGTCTGGGGGTTTTGTTCTTGGGTAGTTTTTTGATTAGCACTTCAATTTCGTTGCTGGTGATTGGTCTGTTTAGTTTTTCTGTTTCTTGCTTGGTCAGTCTTGGAAGGTTGTATTTTTCTAAGAAGTTGTCCATTTCTTCTAGGTTTTCAAGCTCGTTAGTATATAGATGCTCAAAATATTCTCTTATAATTCTTTGTATTTCTGTGGGGTCCATCATTATTTTTCCTTTCTCATTTCTGATTTTGTTTATGTGTGTAGATTCTCTTTTTCTCTTATTGAGTCTAGCTAGGGGTTTATCTATTTTGTTTATATTTTCAAATAATCAGCTCTTGGTTTCATTGATTTTTTCTATTGTTTTATTCTTCTCAATTTAAATATTTCTTCTCTGATCTTTATTATGTCCTTCCTTCTGGTGACTTTGGGGCTCATCTGTTCTTCTTTTTCCAATTTCAGTAATTGTGTCTTTAGACTATTCATTTGGGAATGTTCTTCCTTCTTTAAATAGGCCTGGATTGCAATATACTTTCCTCTTAGGACTGCCTTTGCTGTGTCCCACAGAAGTTGTGGCTTTGTGTTTTGTTGTCATTAGTCTCCATATATCCTTTGATTTCTGTTTTGATTTGGTCATTAACCCATTGATTAATCAGGAGAATGTTGTTAAGTCTCCATGTATTTGTGAGCCTTTTGGATTTCTTTCTAAAATTTATTTCTAGTTTTATACCTTTGTGATCTGAGAAGTTGGTTGGTAGAATTTCAGTATTTTTGAATTTATTGAGGTTCTTTTTGTGGCCTTGTATGTGGTCTATTCTGGAAAGTGTTCCATGTGCACTTGAGAAGAATGTGTATCCTGTTGCTTTTGGGTGTAGAGTTCTGTAGATGTCTGTTAGGTCCATCTGTTCTAGTGTGTTGTTCAGTGCCTCTGTGTCATTGCTTATTTTCTGTCTGGTTGATCTGTCCTTTGGAGTGAGTGGTGTGTTGAAGTCTCCTAAAATGAATGCATTGCTGTCTATTTCCTCCTTTAATTCTGTTAGTATTTGTTTCACATATGCTGGTGCTCCTGTGTTGGCTGCATAAAAATTTATAATGTTTATATCTTCTTGTTGGACTGACCTGTTTATCATTACGTAATGTCCTTCTTTATCTCTTGCTACTTTCTTCGTTTTGAAGTCCATTTTGTATGATACAAGTACTGCAACACCTGCTTTTTTCTCCTTGTTGTTTGCATGAAATATCTTTTTTCATCCCTTCACTTTTAGTCTGTGTATATCTTTGGGTTTAAGGTGAGTCTCTTGTAAGCAGCATATAGATGGATCTTGCTTTTTTATCCATTCTATTACTCTGTGTCTTTTGATTGGTACATTCAGTACATTTACATTTAGGGTGATTATTGATAGATATGTACTTATTGCCATTGCTGGCTTTATATTCGTGGTTACCAAATGTTCAAGGGTTGCTTCTTTACTATCTAACAATCTAACTTAAGTTTCTTGTCAATTTATGTAAACACTGCCTGATGTTTCTTTATTTCTCTCCCTTCTTACTCTTCCTCCTCCATTCTTTATATATTAGGTGTTTTATTCTTTGCCTTTAGTTAGTATTTGGATGATCTGCTTTCTTTGCTATGATTTTATTTTCTCTGGTGACATCTTTTTAGCCTTAGGGGTGCTTCCCTCTAGAGCAGTCCATTTAAGATATCCTGTAGAGGTCGTTTATGAGAGGCAAACTCTCTCAACTTTCGCTTGTCTGGAAATTCTTTAATCCCATATTTAAATGATAATCATGCTGGATACAATATTCTTGGTTCGAGGCCCTTCTGTTTCATTACATTAAATATATCATGCTATTCTCTTCTGGCCTGTAGGGTTTCTGTTGAGAAGTCTGATGATAGTCTGATGGGTTTTCCTTTGTAGGGATCTTTTTTCTCTATCTAGCTGCCTTTAATACTCTGTCCTTATCTTTGATCTTTCCCATTTTAATTACTATGTGTCTTGGTGTTGTCTTCCTTGGGTCCCTTGTGTTGGGAGATCTGTTGGCTTCCATGTACTGCGAGACTATTTCCTTCCCCAGCATGGGGAAGTTTTCAGCAATTATTTCTTCAAGGACACTTTCTATCCCATTTTCTCTCTCTTCTTCCTCTGGTACTCCTATAATGTGAATATTGTTCCGTTTGGATTGGTCACACAGTTCTCTTAATATTCTTTCATGCTGAGAGATCCTTTTATCTCTCTCTGCCTCAGCTTCTCTGTATTCCTGTTCTCTGTTTCTATTGTATTAACAACCTCTTTTGTCTTGTCCAGTCTGCTGCTAAGCTCGTCGATCGCTTGTCTCAATTCTGCATTGTCTTTCCTTACTTCCCTCAGTTCCTCCCTTAGCTCTTGCATATTTCTCTGTAGATCCATCAGTATGGTTATGAGTTTTGTTCTGAATTCTTTTTCAGGGAGGTTGTGCATTTCCATCCCTCAGGTTCCCTCTCTGGGGTTGTCTGGTTGATCTTAGTCTGGACCATATTCCTCTGTCTTTTCATGACGATAGAAGTGGTCACTGGTAGGTGGCACTTATGTCAGCTGGGCTCTATAAGACTTTTAAAAAGAAAAAAAAAAGAAAAAATGAAAAAAGAAAGAAAAGAAAGAAAAGAGAAAAAAAGAAAGAAAAGAAAAGCAAACAGAAAGAAAAAAAAAAACACCTACCCGGAGTAGATTCTGTGGGGATGCTGTAGGTGGCGCTGTTGCTCCACTATTCCGCAACCACTGACGTGCCGCTCCACAGGGCCCTTTGTATCTCTGGCCAGGAGGGAACGAATGGGAGGCTGTTAATCTCTGTGGGACGTCTGAGTGCGGCTACTCTTTCCCAGTCTCCAGCCAAGAGGTCCGAAATTCCCCAGGACTCCCAGCCTGCTGGGCTGAGTGTGCTGGGATGATCCTGGGCCCTTGTCTCTTTAAGACTGCTAAAAAAAGGGCGTGCTCTTTTCTTTTGACCTGAGGAGCCGGTTGCAAGGATCCTGCGCGTTCCCAAGCTCAGATCCTGCATCCTCTGTCTCTCCAATCTCTGCTACACTGCGTGATGTGTGTCAGCGCTCCCAGCGCAGATCACTAGGGCTGGTTATTTCATGGGCCTGTGCTTCCTCTCCCTGCCGGCTCTGAATCCTCTCCTCCCGCAGGTGCGCTGGGGTGGGGGAGTGCTCGGGTCCCGCCGGGTCGCGGCTCCGTATCTTACCCGCCTTGCAGGGTGACGAGTCCTCTCAGGTGTAGATGCAGGCTGGATGCTGTCCTGTATCTTCTGGTCTCTCTTTTAGGAATAGTTGTATTTGTTGTATTTTCATAAATGCATATGGTTTTGGGAGGAGATTTCCGCTGCCCTGCTCATGCCTCCATCTTCCCGGAAGTGCCTCACTCAAGCCAATTTATCACCGAATTGAAAACTAAGGATCAATCATTTATTACCTGAAAATCATTCTGAAGAATTTTGGGAACATTCATTCACACCCATTGTTTTTAAATGTTTCTTAAATTAGCATTATTTGGTAGTTCATTGTCAGTCCAAGTTATTAAGTGTTCATGAATATTTTAAACGTATGTATATTTATAATATACATAATAATATAAATATATAAACAAGACAATGTAAATTATGGTTATAAATGCATTAAGATGATAAATTATATACATATGATTATATATGGTATATAAATAAATATGCATGATGTAGATCACACATGTATAGCAACATACAAGTACAGGCCTCAGCTTTAGAGTCCTCACTCATGCAGACCCCTCCCCACTCCAGTATTCAGGGAGGTTTCTAAACTTACGGATATTTATGGTAATCCATCAGTAAAATTAAATGTAAATATTTACCAATAATCACTGATGTTGAGCAGATACTATTTCAGTGCTTTCTCTGTCTTTAAGTCATTAATCTGAACTATAGTCTGTTTTCTGGCGAGAAACTAGAGGCTCCTGCAAACATTCACACAGCCACAAGGAAAAGCCAGGATTTTAACTGAGATACCATTTTTATCATACATTTTTATAGCACCTCTTGGGCTTTGTCTTTAGTTCAAAATGTAATGCAGATTTTCCAGAAAACTTAAAATAAAAACTGAAAGTTTTTCCAAAGCAATGAAGATATTTTTAACCTCCAGCTCTAATTCTCTTTAGGCCTGGATGAGTGCGCACACAGTTTGTGTGTTTTTATTTGAACATGTATAAGAGTCTGTAAAACACTAGTTGAAACATTTCCACTCTTCCCTGCTTTTTGGGCCTTTATTTTCAATCTCTCCTTCCCTCCCATTCCCTGTCTCTCTTTTCCTCTTTCCCCACTTTTCTTTCAGCCTGTCATACTGATTTTATTCCCAAGTGTCCAATTTAATGTTCTTATGCAAAAAAAAAAGGTAATAATTTAAAAAACCAGTGTCGATGTTTCTGGCATTGCTATTGATGTGATCAGAATGAGATTCTGCTTTTTCATCCGGGCCTCCCCCCCCCGCCCCCCACCTGTCACTGGGCATCCTGCTTATGAAGGCACATTCCTATTCCTGGCTGGGGAAATACTGCCATGGCTCAGGTACCCACTGGGCTTTTCTTTGCTTTTGACAGAAGTTATATAGATTTTTATATTTAAAGGAAGAAAAATGAAAGGGTTTTCTGAATTTATAACAGAAAATGATGGGCTTTTTTTTATGTTCCACATGCTGGAGCTTTCTATAGGGAGACCTGGTGATAGCCTTTGAGGACAAAGGGAGCTTTTGGTAGAGCTCTTCATATGAAGGTCAAGGTTTTATTTATATTCACATTCAATCCAGAAAGGATAAAAAATCAATACAGATATGAAGCTGACACACATTGTTCACAAGCCTTGGCGTTTTTTAATGCAACACAGACACACACACAAGAGGGGGCTTCTGTAGAAGAATCTGGTTCATCGACATTTACAGAAAATTCTACACTTTGTTACCAGACCCTGAATATAGAATTTGTTCTTATGCTTTGCTATTTTTGAAACACTCAAAGTTATTGACTGTCCTCCCTGCGGAATGTATTGTATTAATAGCTTACAAATTAGGGGGACTTCTAAGACTGCTTCTTAGTTTCCAGGAATGTCCCAGTTACAGAAGGCAGAGGGCTTATGTTGTGTGCACTGAATGGGACTTAAGAGCTGTGATGGATCGAGGGTGATCCATGACTGAGAGAGCAGTGATAATCCCCAGCAGTGGTAGACTCTGACTCTAACCACAACGGCAGGAAGAGGCCAAGGCCCTTTGGCGGCTCACATGTCCAGGTGCAGCAACATCTCTCAGGCTGTTACCTGAACGGTTCATTAGGCATATTGAAAATGAGACGGGATCCCTCAACCACAGAAGTCTTTATCTCCTTTTCATCCTTGGGTTTCTGCCACTGCAAAGAAATCATAAGGCTATGGTAAAAATTTTCTGTATGTTTGTTTTCCCTTTTTACAGCCAGTAGCCTCAAAGTAATGCTATTTTAAATTGGCCCAGTTCCACACACAAAGCCATGTGTACACATGAGTGGTGTACCCACATCATGACACACTTTGGGGGCTTTTCATGGAACAGTATTTAAATTGTGGGGATGGAGGTATGTGTGTGTGTGTGTGTGTGTGTGTGTATATATATATATATATATATATATAAATGTAGGAAAGGTAGAAAATGAAGCTGTCTGACATCACTAGAGCTATTCAAAACAAGACGGGCAGTTTTTGTGATTTGGGTTAGTCAGAAATACAAGTAAACCTTGAAAGAGGGGCCTCCCCAGGGGCAATGCCCACCAGCTGCATGGCCGGGAAGGCACCTCTCTCCCTGGGAATAGGTCAGTGGGCCAGGGAGGGGGGCTCTGTCCTTCCCTCTGCTCTCCATCTCCCAGGCCCAGCCCCAAACAAAGCAGGGCCTCAGGGAGGAGTTCTCACTGCCTGGGTTCCCAGGCATGCTCAGGGTGACCAGACGGGTCAAGTTCACAGAATGTTCACACAAATACTTGGAAAACAAGAATCAGGGTCTTTTATCCATGGTAATCCCTAGTGGGAAATAAGCCTGAATCAGAGCAGAAGGTAATAAAATAAAGGAAGCCACCTAATCGTCCCCATTTATTGACACAGATATTAATCGTGACCCCTGAACTCTGACACTGCGAGGTATCTTTCCTGCCACAGACGTTATCAGAGCTGAGCTTCAGTCTCTTAAAGGAACAAATGCAAAGTACTGTCAATGTTTATGAGCACATTTCTAATCTAATAAATATTAAAATAATTATATTCTTTGTAAACATACTTTATTCTGATTTTATTAATACACTTTTTTCTTGTTATAAAAACACATAATGGAAATTTGGGAGACTAAAAAATAGAGAAAGAAAAAAATTTAACTCCATACTTTGATTTTTCAAGAGAAAATAAAAAACTACTGTTAACACTTTGGTATAATTACATATAATTTTTTTCTCCACTCTGCTCATATTAACATATACCTCATGATAATTTAGATAACACTGAACATACAACTTTTGTGTCATGTGTTTTACACAAAACACTACATTGTGAACAATTCCTAGTTTACAAATTTTTAAGGAGCATCATTTTCAGAGGCTGTATTATTATTTCACCATATGGCTTATTTTAAAAAATCTCAATCCTTTGGGATTTTAAATTGTTTTCATTTTATTATGATGATGATTATTTTTCTAATAACTGTAATGATATTTATATCTCAAGAAGTGAAAAACATGAACATTTTAAGGTTTCAAAGATAAAATACTAAATTTTTTCTAGAACGCTTTTTCCAATTTATATCTTTACCAGTAGAATGTCATACTCACTAATACGCTCAAATGCAAATATCTAAGAAAGGTCATTCGCAACCATGTATCAAAGTAAATAATATACTTCAGTGTTCCACCAATTTTCTAGAAATATGTGGGAGGTATCATAAATTCATACAATAAGCTTTTTTTTCTACTTTAAATTTTCTCTTGAGGAAAATTAGAAGTGCGTACTCCTCAAGCGACAGGAGCTTTATGTACCATTTGACTTGAAACCAGCCGTCAGTACTACACACTAATAGATGACCATCGGCAAAATCACGACAGCTCTTTTTTCTCTACAATAGGAATTACATGTGTGGCTGCTGAGGGATTGAATAGGTTACGTGTAGAAAGTGCCCAGAACAGCTCAGTTTGTTTTGTTCTGTTGTTTTGTTCACAGCACAGGAGACTGAGGCCCAGAGAGGCCTCCTAACTTTCTCAGGAAAATATAATCCAGAAATGGAATACTTTCCCAATAGCAGTCTGGTGCTTTATCTATCTCACTGCATAAAATACCTCCTAGACTAAAGAACAGTTTATCTGAGGAGCATTGTATCAGTGCTAATTCAGTTAATGGAAAACTGACTTAGGTCTATAATTTCAGGCCTTTGTGTTCAGATCACAGGGTTGATGGGTAGCAGGGCAGCGGAAGGAGCATGAACTGAATTTCGGTGCATCTGGTTCTGAAGCTCAGCTCCTCCACTGACTAGTCTTGGGACCAGGTACTTGACCTTTTGTAGCTTTCGTGTTTTCAGCCTTGAAAGTGAACTGAAGATGAGGATGGTGGCGGTGGTGACAGTGACGACACTGCGCCCGACGGTGACGAGGGTGATGATGGTCAGAGCCGCCCAAAATTTCCTTGTGAGAATTAAACGACTATGCAAGGTCATCTCGCCCACAGTGGACACCCTACATATGTTGCCCTCTTTCGTTGCCTCGTAGGACCTGGTTTCTCCCCGCAGACAGAGCCGGTGCTAAATACTCGCAGGCACACGCCCCGCGGCCGAGGCGCTGCTGCAGCCATTACTGTGGAGCCGGGCCACAGGCTGCCGTCCTGCTGAGCAGCGGGGTCTCTCCCGCCAACCTCAGTCCTCTGTGCCATCCTGCCGTCTTAACAGCTCATTACATTTTGAAAAGCATTTGTTTCTTGTTTATTAGTCCCCTCAGCAATTCTGTAGGTTAAGTAGGAAAGGTATTGTGACCTTAACTATTACAAAAAAACTAGGTGGCCAGCTATGTGACGTGCCTGTGATGGTCGGACATCTCCTGGCGGTGGAGCCAGGAGGGAAGCCAAGGTCTCCTCTCTGCCTGCCCTGCACCGCACTGTCCCCTCCCTCTGTGTAGCCCTCGGCCTCCCATCAGGCCTGCAGAGAGAAACTGGACATCAACCAAGGGGCACAATAGTCTTCAGGGTCATGCTCTTAAGTGACAGTGGGGCTTCAAAGGCTGATTGTTTTACTTACACTTCCCAATGTCCCTCATGAAAGAAGTTATAACCTTGCTAAAAGCTGCTCCACCATGCAGGCTCTGGCTGTTTTGTTATGCAAATTAGAAGCATGAGTCTTTTCTTTGAATCAATTAATGGTAATGAGGGGTCCACTGATATTGATTGAGCCTCTGGTATGGATTAGGCGCAAGAGTGAAAATCCTCTTGCCGACCCTGATGTTCAGAAACATAGACATGCCCGTCTCACCCGGCGCTGTTCACTCCCTGAACTCATTAAAATTAACGGCAGTGTGAGTTGGACGGTAGGTAGACTTGCATCTTTGTAAGGTTTATGGACAAATTTTCCTACTGTGCCTCTGATGGTAATCCCTCAGTTAAATAATTCATAGTGATATTAAGAAGCTTTTTCCTTTAACTGTTATGAAGGAGGAAGGGATTTTTTTTTTAAGTAAAAGGTCAAAGGAAAGGGCTTCAATTCTTTTTCTTTTTTCTTTTGAAGGAAAGTTATGAAAATACTGAAATAATAAGAATAGCTTAATTATTGGCTGCTGCATTGATACATTGGTTCATGTCAAATGGATAAGTAAACCCACTACAATCGTGTGGAGAATTTAGTTCTCAGAAGGCAAGATGCATTACATGAAATTTTAGTAGTTAGAAATGACAGGGAAGGAGAGATATTTATGAGGGTGGCATAAATTGAGAGAAAAACAGAAAAAAGGGGAAGACTGTATCTGTGTTAGCTGCACAAAAAAAGAGAAGCTGACTTTGTGCAAGACCCATGATTGAGGGGCAGGGGTGGGTCAATAACATTCATTGAGTACCTGCCGTGGGCTAATCATTTTAAAAGACACCCGCTGCACATACTCATATTTAACTCGCACAGGAATACTAGAATGTGGGCAGCATTACCCTTAGCATCCTATTTCATGAACATGGAAACTGAAGCTCTTGGGTAACCTTCCCAGGTCCCGGCACCTATGACGGCCCGGACTAGATGGTCGGTGTTCTGACTCTAAGGCCCATCACCTTTATGTTATTCTGCATCATTCCTAGAAGATTGCTGAGAAAGTTGAGACTCCTGAAGAAGTTTCCTGCCTGAAGTCATTCAGCTAATAAAGTGGCAGAGTAGATACATAAATTCGTTTGACTCCGAAGTTCATGATAGTCCATTTATACCACATCGCCCTCTTTTCAACAAAGAGCAAAGAACTGTGACAACCCAAGGCACGCAGGGAGTGAGGTTCACTGCGGTCCTCGCTTCCCCGTAACCCAGGCCCGCCGCCAGTGCGGGCACAGCTAGTCCGGGTGCACAGCGCTCAGCCGCCCACGCCGGGGACCACGCAGGCTCAGGCTTCATCCCCTGCCTCAGCAGTTCGGGAGAAGCCCCCCCTCGAGGCCTCGGGGACACGTGCCTGATGATCACCAGAGGCAAGCCCTCACCCTTATTTGGGGCTTTCCTTTTATATTTTACTCTAATTGAAAGTTGAGTTTTGCCCCAAAACATGACTTCCCCTGGGAATACAAACGGGCTGCAGGTACACTGCCCCCCCTCCCCACCTTTTTCTGCCCAGCCCTGGGACCCTCCCTGGCCTTAGCACCCTCCAGTACCTTTGTGGAGACACACTACCCCTCAAGTCCATGTCGTGCACACCACCTGTCCCTGACTTCTCCCTGGGCCCAGGGCCTACACAATGATAGCATGGTGTGCCTATGGGGCCAGGAAAGAGGGTCCTGCACACCTCCAGGGCCTCATGGGGACTTGGGGTCAACTGGGCAAGAAGTTTCAAAGTTTCTGGTACCCAGAACGTGACCTAGGGGAGGGTCACCCTGGGGCTGATCTCGCCCCCTTGGCCCAGGGGTGAGGGTCACACATGATAATAAATGAAAATTCTGCAAATGTGACTGTGAAGCTGAATAACATGCAAGTGTACACTATGCAGATGAATTTAGTTTCAGACACTTCAATTTCAAAGTGCATTCAAAAATCCTCCTCTCCATAACTTGTTGGGACTTTTCAGGATCTTAGAACTAACCTTCCTAATCAAGGGAAGGGAGTTTCCTGGAAATGGAGAGTTGTAATGGAAAGTATTAGTCTCGCCATGAGGGCTTTGTGTTTGCCATACCATTTACTCAGCAGAAAGGGAGTAGCTGAGGGATCTTGGGTGTGGACTTATTGCTGTAATTCCACACTCTGTCATTCAGTTGTGTGGCTGCTTCTGGGTTTTCTCAGTTTAGGTCGACCATAACCATCTGACCTAAGTTACCTCGCTTCAGCATGTTGCAGAATTCAGTGATTTTAATGAGAGAGAGAGAGAGAGAAAGGCAGGTGGGCTCTATAACCTAAGACACAAGCATGGTGAAGGAGTGGACTGAAGGCTCCTGTTAGCAGTGGACAGGCTCTCATCCTGTTTGGAAAAGGAGACCACCGAGCACACCGTGTCGTGCAGCAGGCTGTCAGCTGGAATGTCTGCCAGCAGCTGGAGGATGGTCAGATCCACCCCGACGCGTCTGTTACTTTATACCCTGTTCATTTTAATTCCCTCTGCCATCAATACACATGAGAATTTCTGCGAGCTCCAGAAGGCCTCATATGCTTCCCAGTAAGACACATCTGTTGAAATTCTCAGGAAAAACGCTGATTGCTGTTATGAATATTCCATGGAAAATGTTTTATATTGAAATGTCATTTAGTAAAGGAGGGCACTTCAATCAGCTACCAGGGTAACGTTTGTGTCAATTTCTTGTCTCAGTTAGTTATACCCGGTAGTCCTTTTCTTTTTAAATTACGTTTTAAATCAAGTTTATTTTTGAGAACAGTTTTATATTCACAGGAAAATTGCGCAGATAATACAAAGAGTTTCCATGTGCCTCACACCCAGTGTCCCCTCGTATCAACGTCTCCTATAGTTTAGTACATTTGTTACGATTATACAGTGTTATGAACTAAAGTCCATAGTTTCTCAGATTTCCTTAGTTTCCACCTTATATCATTTTTCTGTTCCAGAGTCCTGGGCAGGACACCATATTGCATTTAATCTTTGTTAAATCCCCTCAGGCTCCTCTTGGAGAGGAGGCTGTGTGTGAGAACTTAGGGTATTTGTCCTGGTCTGGCTGACTTATTTCACTTAGCTTAACACTCCTGAGTTCCATACATGTTGTCACATGTGGTAAGATCTCATTCTTTTTTATGACTAAGTAATATTCCTCTGTGTGTGTGTGTGTGTGTGTGTGTGTGTGTGTGTGTGTGTGTGTGTAGCACATCTTCTTTATCCTTTTATCCATTGATAGACACTTAGGTTTCCACATCTTTGCTGTTATAAATAATGCAGCAAAGAACATGAGGGTGCAGATGTCTTTTTGCGTTAGTATTTAGTTTTCTTCTGATAAATACCCAGGAGTCAGATTCTCCATTCTGTTTCCCATTCAGATTCCCATTCTGGCTGTCCCAATTTACATTCCCACCAACAGTGCACACGGGTCCCCTCTCCTCCATGTCCTTGCCAGCACTTACTAGCTCTTTGATAAAAGTCACCCTAACAGGTGTGAGCTGCAAGCTCATGGTGGCTTGGATTTACATGTCCCAGATGACTGGAATGTTGAGCACCATTCCACATGACTGCTGTCTGTCTGGAGGTGTCTTTGAAAAACGTGTCTTCAGATACTCTGCTTATTTTCTTAATCAAATTTTCTTTTCTTTTTTTTGCTATTGAGTTATATGAGTCCCTTATATATCTTGGACATTAACCCTTTATCAGATACATGACTTGCAAATATTTACTCCCACTTGGTACGTTGCCTTTTCATCTATTTGGTGTGGTTTCCTTGGCTATGCTAATTGTCCAGCTTGATATCGTCCCACGTGTTTATTTTCGCTTTGGCTGCCTTTGCTTTTGGTATCAAATCCAAAAAATCATCTCCAAGAATGATGTCAAAGGAGCTTGCCCCCTATGTTTTCTTCTAGGAGAGTCACAGTTTCGGGTTTTACATTCAAGTCTGAGATTTTGTGTGCGCCATGGGTCACCGTCCACGTTCATCCTCTTGCATGTGGCTGCCAGTTTGTTCAATTTCGCCCCACATGGAGGTGCTTCACCCGGCTTTAATGTGCATTCTCTGATTAGAACTGATGTGAACATTTTTCATGAACTTACCGGCTCTTTGCGTTTCCTTCTGTATGAGAGGCCTGCTCTTCCTCTTGGTTCTCTTTTCCTATTGGACTGCTTATCAACCAAAAATCTCAAGATGTTCTTTACCCATAACTACGAACTAGCTCTTCATTGGTTATAGACTTTGTAAGTATCTGCTCTCAGCCTTAGCTTGTCTTTTCAAGTTTTTTTTTTGATGTACAGATTCTTAAATTTTAATATACTGATTTTTTCAACTTTCTTCATTTATGATTTCGCTTTCATAGTTCTTATTCAGGAAAGTTTCCCCTCTCCAAGGTTATACATATAGTGTTGTTGTATTTTTCCCTAAGATTTTCTTTTTAGTCCACATGGACTTTACTTTTGATTATTGCATGAAACAAAGGATGAATGTACTTTTTTTTCTTTTGGGTAACCATTTCTCTTGCCTAATTCATTGACTAGATCATGTTTTCATCATTACTGTGCATGCCACCTCAGGTATATATCAAATTCCCAGATAATTGAGCCTAGTCCAGGGAAATTCACACTGGTAAATGACCTGGACTTTTTTTCAGTTGCCAGGACTTGCTGGATAGAGAAATCTGTTTTAAAATTTATGTTTACATGTAATTAGTAGTATATATTGTATTAGAATAGTGTAATTGCTTTTTCAGGTTCATGCTTGATGAAGGAACAAAATCACATTATCTAAAAACAATCTTTTTTTTTAATTTTAAAATGGGACTAAGGTTACAGAAAGGAAAAGTAACAGAAAATCCACTGAGGTGTCATTTTACACTCTCTGTCTGCGGAGATCACTGAACCTGGAAATGCAGCTCTACTTTTTATCTTACACTGAAACTGTTTCAAAGACAGTGCATGTGAATGGGCTTCCCACTAGCCTACAGAACTGGCAATACTGGTGTGACTGTAAGACAATAACTTCCTATTCATTGTTGCAGTGGAAAGAAGAAAGAAGGAAGAGAGGGAAGGAAAGGCATAAGGAAGTATTTACTCCCATAAATTACATTTTTGTGAAAACTTACAAGGTATAGAAGAAAGCTTGGCCTCTTTAAGTAACTTCTGGGGCTGAATCTCTGAGTGGCAGCAGTTAGTTCCTGGGTAGGCAAGAGGCGGAGTGAGGGATGAAAGCGCAGGAGCCCCCACCCTCATCTGCTCCTCCTGCCACAAAGCTCCTTTGCCTCAATGGGGAAAGGAACATCGGAACAGAAATGACTCAGCCTCTGGGTTTGGGCCTAAGCACCTTCTCTGCCCTTAGAACGATTTCCGCATTCTGCCATATTCCTGCTGCTAGAGCAGCACCCTGTGGTTGTGATTGTGTGGTTGTGGCTGTAGAGGACCTAAGCCAGGACATATGTCTCTCTGATGGGGCCTGTCACTCCCCGTTAGCTAAACTTAAAATGGGCTGGGCCAAGGCAACCTTGTATCTACAGCTCTGCTCATGTGGGGCACATACCCAAGCCTGAGCATGGTTACTGGGAGAATTAATTCAATGTCATATAGAATTAGCTCTAGCTCTGGTCCTCTTAATCTGCTTAGTGATGATACCATGAAATGCAATCATATGAAAAAAAAGAAGTCATTGGAAGCTAGTGGGCAACCAGATATAACAATAGTAAACAGTGGTAATAAACCACACATATCAGGAGCATTTACTCACTAACAAAAAGGAGGGGGCAAGAGATGCTAACATTGCATGTATTCATCTACAGTGATGAGCAAATAGAATTTTTGAACTAATGAGACGGTGCCTGGTGTGGTGTGTTGAGGGTACTGACATAGGGAATATCCATGCACCTGTATGTGTTCCAGAAAGAAATGGACATGGGAGTCAGGGGCAGATGCCTAGGGATGAAATAACCAGTTGTATGAGGTTAATAGAAAATCAAAGTATATCGCTGGACTAATTGTTTAGAAACCCACAGAACACAGTCTGCAGACCCTGGGAAGAGGACCTCAAGGGGGAAGAGAACTGCTTAAAACACAGTCACTACATTTCACCAGAATATCATAGGAATTAATACAGGCATGAATGATTCTGGTTTATTATAGTCGTCTCCAATATGACAGCCCCCTTGGTATTGGAGAGACACTAGAGAAAGAGAAACTCTAACTTGTAATGAGAGTAAATTTCAAAACAGCCTCACAAGGTAGACTCACAAGGGGCTAGCATTGTTATTCAATGCTAATGCCTGCTTCTTTACTCAACACTTATTTATTTGACAGAGTTTTGATCTTCTAGACATCTTCCCATGATGGGTGAATTTCAAAAAGTTAAGGTTACAGAAAAGCTGAGTGATCCATCTAAGACTTTTCATGTTTCTGGCACAAATTCAATCCTGGAATTTCAAGTGGTGCCTTCACTTTCACTGCTGACACTTGCTAATGCTGGAGTTCTTAAAGCATGATTTCATGAAATCCCTAAAATATATGCAAAGTATTCACCTACGATCTCTAAATACAACCCAGATAGAGTGTTTGCAAAGGTTCAAGAAGTACGAACAACTCTCTGTTTTGCAAAGAAAAGAGAAGATACTATTATTCCTTTTCCTCATAATGAATAGCAAGAAACATGGGATTTACCATGTCTAATGGAAAATCAGCCGTGGGATATAGCAAAAAAACATAATTGTTAACTCAGAAATCTCTAGATTCAGAGCTTTCCCACTTATTACAAAGTCTGTGACTTACTTCAGTTCAGAGTCTCAGGTTCTTCCACAAATAAACAGGTCTATTGTGTGTGTAAAAGGAGCTCCTATGCAAAGTCCACCAGGTCGTCCAGGACGCAGAAGGGACACTGTCCCCATTGTCCGCATTCTTCCCGACTCCATATGGCATCGTCGGGGTTTAACATTCTCAGTTCACAGCCCCGTTTGGAACCAAATGAGAGACAGACACAGAAATTAGACAGTTGGGGGGATTTATTACAGATAAAATCCAGCCAGGTAGGAAGATTTGGTTAACATGCGACCAAATGAGCTTGCCGGCATTCTGTGCTCAATGCCCTTTCCCTGAGGCAAATTGCCAGCTGAACCATCACAGTGGCAAGACTTGAGTCTGCAGATCAGGCACACGTATGAAGGAAGGCTGCCTGCCACTGACTCGGAACGAAATGAGAAAAGAGTCCAAACTTCTCAATGCTAATTTTTTTAATAGAGTGACTCTAATCTATTAACAGAACGGGATGTAAACCTATTATAACCAGTTGAGCTGCACCCCCTTCTTGCCTGCAGGGAGAATGAGGAAGGAGTGAGGGGCCAGACGCTCCCTGGCAGCCCTCCCCCCATCAATAGGTGGAGAAAGGGATGAAGAATTCCTTCCATGAGCTTTATCACCATTCCTGTCACTCAAGCTAGAAACACGGAAATTAGCTGTGCACATTTCTTTACAGCCCACATCTTACAACCATTTGTCCTGCGTTGTCAGGCTCTACGTTGTGGCTAAGCAGAATCCGTTGGCTCTGCACGCCACTTCCTCTCTCTCTCCTCCATTTCCCACTCATCTTTAGAGCCTCGTGAAAGCCCTCCAATCTCCCATTTTTGCAGCCAGTCTTCATTCTGCATCTAAACACAGATCTGCCCTCATTCCCTCCCATAGCTCAGACTCTGTCTCGTCTTCTGCCTCTGTCTTCCCTGGCTTCCTAAGAACGCACCCCCACTCATAGAGCGCAGTGATCCACGCCTAAGAGCAGCAACAGCGAGAGCACACGTTTCTTAGGAATTCACCATGTCCAAGCATCTGCTAAGTATTTACATGTGTGACCGTGTCGTTCACTCTCCACGATATCCTATGACTTTTAAGGCCATGTTGAGTGGACTGGGGCTTAGAAGTGTGAACTCAGGCCGAGTCTTAGAGGGCTGACCCTGACCCGGGATACTCATGCAGTCCGGGTCCTGGAGGACTTCTGGCCCATTTCCTTCCTGTACCCCTGAGGGTCATCATTCTGAAGATGTGGCAGGCCTGTGGCTAGACAGCTTGAGTTACTGCTGTCTTAGCACCCAGATTTCCCAGTTCTTGGGTCTTCGTGGGGTGCTTTCATATCAGAGAGACATGGGACAGAAATAACACAAACAGCAATGTGGTCTACACATGTTTAAATGCAATTCACAGGAGCTCCAGTTGTGCAATCGGTTAGCACGCGGTACTTATAAATGCAATTCACAAAGAGGTTCCTACATTTGGAGCATTTTGCATTTGCTACTAACACTACATAATTGCCTCTAAAAACCTTCCACTTTCTTGCACGAATAGATAGTGAATGCTGTTCATTTTGAAGACCCCAGTGAAAACCATGTATTGTTTTGTTTTAAAGAAATTGTCCTGATTCAGTTTTATAATTACTAAGTTCTGGGCTTACCCAAATATCCATTTGTATCATTTGGGTTTCTTGAATTTCTTCCTCCCAAGAGTATTAACCAAACCGAATCTATCATGGTCACAGTTCAACTGGATTGTGCCAAATCTGGCCTAGCCACAGCCAAAACAAGAAAAAAATAACACAGACATGGAAACCATTGTTAAGTGCTTCACACCTGTGAGTATTGTCTGTTTAGGGCACTAGAAGTTTTTGAGAGTTTATAATGAGAGAGGACAGCTTGCATGTGGCCACCCTGCTTCTGTGTGTTTCCACACACTTCACTGCCCATAAGGAGAGACTAACTAAGGCATCTTTAAAGACAGGTTCTGGGCAGCTGTGCGATGTCTCTTCTGTGCACTCATTTATGTAGCTGAGAGATAAGTAAATTAATCTTCATTATCAATTCACCAGATTACAAGAGTCAAACTGAAGCCCCACTCCCTCAGTGCAGGAAGGCCGTCGTCCACATGGCAGACTGCTGCTTTCTTACGGGTCCAGGTGCACCCATGACAGATTTTGGCAACGAGAATGATTTCCAACCCCAAGCAAACCTGCTGGTTGCTTCTGCTTATTTTTGCTCCTGCCTCTCAATGAGGGGCGATTGCAATTAGACAAATCACATTGTCTATAATCTAGTCCCCTTCCCCTTAGCCATGATTCATTCTGACAAGGAAAGTTTAAAAGCAACAAGTAAAATATGATAAACAATATCCATCATTGCATGGGGGAGCCTGGCTAAAAGCTTTCTGTCACTATTAATAACACTGTTTAGTTTTCAGCTTCCCTTTGATTGCATTAGCGGTAAATGTGAAATTCTGGGAGCAGCACAGGTTCAGAATGGACGCTGGCTGCCATCCTTGGCATGGGCTGAAAGGTTCCCAGTACTGCTACCCTACCTCCATCACATGGAGACTGAAATGACACGAACCATGAGCTGTTGGAGACAACCAGGACCCCACTCCTCAAATACTACTTATTTCTGACTTGCTTTACCACCTCAGCCCTTGACTGCTTTTTCTGAAGAGCTGACCTGAGTCTTCCTCGGCCCCTGTGCATGATGCTGGCTTTCTCTACCTTCAGATTTTGTCTTGTCCTGCTCTTTGGACTCTCAGGGTCTCAGACACTGGGGTTGAAACGTTCCACCTGGACTGCAGAAGCTCACCTCTGACCCCAGAAACACGACTGCCATATGCTACATCAATTAGAGTCACTCCTTCAGAAAAAATAATTTCCCACTACATGAGGTTTACATGCCTTGCATGGACCTTAAAAGCTCTTTTTTGGAGGCGTTCACAAAAATTTTGCTTACCTAGAAATTTTGCTGTCCATCCTCTGTCCACTTGGCTGCCCATATTTCACTTCTTCGATGAGCAGAATTTCACATCCTATTCCAAGAAACATTTCTATCTTTTTGGTTGAACTGAGCCACACATGTTACTTTTCTTGCAAAGTATTTAACACAAATTTACTTGGGGATTGATAAGAAACATTTATTTGGTCATTCAGATAACTGAAATATATTTCTCAGATATATTTAGTCTTCAACCACTGTTTCTGAAAATGCTTCAGAGACATCCAGGTGAAATGGGTGTCTTGTTACTAATGAAGGTGACTTGGGCCCCACCCGAGGGTGGGAGCCCATCGCCAGGAGGAGCAGCCAGTGTGACCTGGGAAGGGAGGGGGACCAGCTAGAGGGTGAAACAGCCAGCGGCCACTGACTTCTAATGAAACCTCCAGAAAAACCCAAGAGGACAGCTTTTTGGTCCTATTTTTGGAGGCTGTCATGCTTGGGGAACCATAACACATCCAAATTGGGCTCCAAACTTCATGAGGACAGAAGCTCTTTGTTCAAAACCGCATCTTACATGTCTCTTCATCTGGCGGCGATTCATATCCCTTATCATATCTTTGAATAAGCAGCTCACTCTAAGCGTTTCCCTGAGTTCTGTGAGCTGCTCTGTAGCAGACTGAGTGAACCTAAGGAGGACGTCAGAGCCTCCCATCTGCAGCTGGCTGGTCAGAAGCACAGGTAACGGCCTGGGTTGTGGGGCTGGTGTCTGAAGGTGGGGATCGGGCACTGAGCCCTTCACCCCTGGGGTCTGGTGCTGTGGCTGGGCAGATCATATCGCAACTGGCTCGAATTCTTGGACACCCTGCTGGTGTCTGATAACTGCTTGCTGTTGTGTGTGGAGGACACCCCCAAGTTGGAATTGGGTCTGGGGACCCTTAAAGGGGACAGAGTCCCGGAATCAGTAGTGTAGTCCATGGTGAAGTGATTAGGGAAGATCGAGGTCTTGTCCAAGGGCTGTTCTCCACAGCTGATAAAACAGAATGATAAGAGAATAAGTATTAGAAGGCAGAATTTTGTTTTTTATAATTTCTTATTTTGCTGATGAGTTAGTGGAGGGTTAAGAATGCTGAACGACCCACTTAACATGCCAACAGAAGACAACATTAGGGCTGAATCTAGAGGTTCAGTTCACTGGATTCTGATTCCAGTCTGCAAGGCTTTTCCTGGTGCATGGGAATACGTTGAGCTTTCAAAAAATCAGTTACTTTATACTTAATGTATTTATAAAACAGGTGACACCTGTCTTGTTTACTTCACAGATTTGCTGTGAACATACCAGATGAACTAATATGTATGATAATGCCTTATAAATTGTGCCTTCTTACTCATATTTGTGATGTTGTCATTGATTAATGTAGCAGTCATAGAAGCGCTTGAGTGGCAGCAGTTGTTCTGATGATATCGAATCACCCTGCATTTTCAATACAGTTCAATATGGAAGAATAAGAGAATGATATATTTTACCAATGACTTATATTTTCCAGTACAAAATTTCTGTTGGAAAAAATGCAAATGGGAAGGTCACTTTTCTTTTATTAATATTTGCTCCGGGCCAATTTTTCTTATGTCAACATATATAAACAAGACTTCTTTTTTCGATTGAGTGGATGGATAGCTGCCTTAACTTTTCAGTGTCTCCTGCACTTCTCGGTAATAGTTACTTGATGTCTCTACTACTTAGTTTTGCTGATGAGCGAACACCCAAAACTCATCAGCTAAGATGACAAACCATTATTTCTCACACTCCTGGCGTCATTCGGGTGGTTCCTCTCATCTCGGCCACTTGGGCGACCTCTGTGGGCAGCTGGCAGATGGACTGGGCTGGACGTTCCAGCCTGAGCCTGCTCACATGTTTGGTACTTTTAGGCAGGTTGCACTGGAGAATCTCAAGGAGTGGCTGCAGTCCACGGGTCTCTCATCCCCTGGAGTACAGCCTGAGCTCTTTTCCCCGGTGACCTTAGGGCTCTAACGCAGCAAGACCAGGCACAACTCGATAGCAAGCACTTTCCAAGGGTCTGTATCCCATTCGCTAATGCTCTACGGGCCCACGTGAGTCTCAGACCAAGCCCAGGTTCAGGGGATGGAGGCAGGGATGTGGCCACATTTGCAAACATGCCACCACATTTGCTCATAACCCTGAAGCCAAAGGACCTGTTAAAAGCAGTTGTTGAGCATTTTCTTGCAGTCAGCCCGAGGCAGGCCAATTTGGGGTGTACAGAGAAACATGCATATGGAACCGGACCTTACACAGACAAGCTATGGAGAAAACAGAGACAGAGCAAAAGAAAATGGAGTAAAGTGATGGGTACTCTAGAGCAGGTTAATACGCAGTGAAAGAATTCCAGAAAGATAGACTTACTGAGAACATAGGAACCAGCTTCCATTAAATGTTTATATTTAATTAAATGTCCCAAATATTTTTTGTATGGCTCTAGCCCACCTTGTTGATGTGTTAAAGAGAACTGTGTAGGATGTGTGTTCTTGTGTGTCTATATATGTGTAAGTATTTTCTTCAGAGGAGACACCATTGCTATCTCCTCTGCAATATTTGCATTGTTCTTCAGAGTTTCAAGGCACATCTATATACTTTATCTCAAGAGATGCTCAAGCAGACTGCAGGAAAGCATGATTCTTATTATGCAAGGAGAGATGGTAAAAGAGAGGACAGAGGAAGCCTGTTGGGACGCCTGTCCAAGAGCCAGGAAGGGAAGGGCCTTTACTTCTCCAGGGGCGAGGACTGTAGCTCTCACATCACTGCAGGAAGTCAACCTAAAATGAAGATCACCGTGGTTAAGCCATGGATACTTATTCAACAAATAGTTATTGTTTATTATTTGCACCATCTCTAATAACATGAAACTCTCATTCAAGGTGGGAGATAATAGAAAACTTAAAAAAAAAACAGGAAAACAAATCACGGTGATTTGATTAGGTAAACAATTACAAGACAAGGTATGTACCCCAAGGAAAGAGTGGCTACAGTGACCTGCTGACACCACATAGATGAAAAAGCTGGTCTAGCAATGACAATTCGTGTGATTTTTAATCAATTTACTTGTTTGATTTAGTTTCCTCATTTATAAAACAGAGATGTTTGTAATTGGCCTATTTTCTTCTCTGGACTTTTTAGGAATCAAATGAGATAATGTACTGGAAAGCAATTTGTAAATGTCAAGTCACAGTCTATTATCACTATGATTGGGCCATCATCGCCATAATGACAGCTATTGCAGTAGAAGTAGAAATTAAATTCTAGACCCATCACAGAGATTGAACTGAAAGGAGGTAAGGACAGCTGAACTCTTAGAGGGGCAGCAGGACGGCCCAAGCCCTCAGCAGCAGTTCGCAGAATTGAATTCTGAGTGTTGAGACTGTGGATGAAGATAATCCACAGGTGGTAACCCTCTCCAGCCTTCCCCAGGCTTGCCACCTTACCCAAAACCCGGCAGTCCGTACTCTAGGGAAGACCGGGTTGTTGTTTTCTGTGTTTGATTTCCGGTTGTTGGTCTCTGCTGACTTAATAGCTGAATTTGAGTAGTGTGGGCCAGGAAGGTTGGAACCTCAGCTCAGGTGGGGTTTCTCAGCGTGTCCTACACAGGTACCCCCACACAAGGAGCGACCAAATAACGCCCTCTGAAGGGATAACCTACAGAAAATGTCTAAGGTGAAAGATTATATCCTTACTATTTGGTACCTTATTTATGCAGAAGCCCAGGAATTTCTCATAATGTGTTAGTATAGCAGGCCAACTAGCGAGTCTTCCTGTACACCTTGGGCCTCACTAAAACCCTTCAGTCTCTCTGAGTTTTACCATCACAGGTGGAAAGCATGGTCAGTAACTACTACACCATCCAATAGGAAAGAATGTATGGAATAGGATGCAAGTGGTGTCTGGCCCCAGGTAAGGACAAAAGAAAAGGCCCCCAGTCTTATCATTATTATTTCCTGCCACGGTTCCATAGTCCCCAGCCTCTCCAGGGGATCCTCCGATGGCTGTAAACCCCAAGCCATCCGATGCCCACTGTCCTCTGCTTCCCTATCTCCTCTGCGGCTTTGCCGTATCTGGGAGGCACCTGTACCACTGGCTCCTACTGCTCCTGGATTCCCCCAGTCTGTCTCAGTCCACGTCAGCAGGCAGGCAATAGGGCTCAAGTCACGTGCTTTTGATATGGATAATATTATCAGTTCCACAAGAGTATCAGAGAAGTCAAAAGCAGGGAGTTGCTTTGACAGAACTTTGGACCTTTACAATGATCAAAAGGTAGTTTCTGTTATGCGAAGTTTATGTCCTAGAGGCTTTGACACCATTATAATGCAATTCAAAAGTAAAACAAATATAAAATTAAAAAACAGGACTAGGTGGTCTTTTAAACTATATTATCAACTAAATCACTCCTTCCTGACACAAGGATGACCCAATACAGCAAAATCCCCTTAAAAGAATAGCAGGGCAAGAAATCGTCCCACAGCCAACACCCCAGTGGGTGCGCCTGCTGGGAACTTGTACCTCGCTACTAGGATAATCGGTGCTGCGATTCTAGATAACTACCCTGTGTTTATTATATTTAGTTCCGAACCTGGTTATCAATTCACTGCAACTCAGTTTCTTCCGACCCACCATGTGCGGGAGAAGAGTGCACACTGCCAGTGGTATCAACCCTCCTGGTTTTGCCAGGAAGCCCAGAGAAGACCGTATCCCAGTGGACAGCTCCACACCGAGGTGGGCACCATGAGCGGTCCGAGCAGCCCACTGCCGGGACACAGAGTGTGTGCAGTCATCCCTGAGTCAGGAAGTGTCCTTGATGGAGGTGATGCTGAGTCAGGCATCGAAGGATGAGAGTAAAATTGTTGGTGTAGGAAAAACTAGAGGAGGCAATTAATTGCAAGAGAGAGCATAGCACACACAGACCAGGGTGTGGAAGTTCATGGCTCCTTCGGGAGAGAGTCCTTCTCCGCATCTACACTGGTTTTTTGGAGGCTGGGTAGAGGAAGGAGCTTGGGGACACACAGCAGGTAGGTAAAACCTGAGCTCCAGATCCAGCCGTGTAAAGTTATAATTATAAAAACCCCACTGTAAAGTTCTAATTCCAGCAGGTAGGTGAAGGCTAAATGAACACTGGATGATTCTTAACAGTATTAATTTTATCTTGAGGTCACTTCTCATGGGAAAGGTTTGCTTTGGTTTGTAGAATCTGCTCATGTGTGTGCTGATCTGGATTGATCGACACATTTCTGGGAATTTATTGAACAGTTTCCAGACAGTGGGTTTAAGTGGGGCTAAGATCCATTGGTTAAGAAAAGTCCCACAGTAAATTATCATCCTTTCAAACACCATCTTGAATTAATATACCATTTTTTCCCAAGTTATTGAAAGCACTTCACATATATCACTGCATTTTTCCTGGTGTTTTTGAGACATAATTAGGTATGTGTTTTACCATGCTTATTTGATAAATATTGACATCTGACATATTGGTTACAGAATCTGCTTAAGAGAACATGGCATCAAAACTGTCATCAAACTACACATTATTATCAGTCATTTTGCATATAAATCACCATGTAAATAAAAATGTTATAAGCATCTCTCTCACTGAGTGTACACGTTGAACATTTTTACATTGACTTTACAGTTTTAAATTAAGTTGTACCAGCACATTTTTCAAATTTTCAGCACTACAGAAAAAAAATGTATAAATAGGAAAAAGGAGAAATATCACATCTCATTATTAAGATTATTAGAATATTATTTATACACTGTCCATGCAGTAGTTGTAGAATCACATTACATCAGAAGCCAGTAAGATAAGATGAACACTGAATTAACTAGGTAAAAGGCAAGCGGGGATGAGATGCCTGAGAAGAAACAGAAATGGAAGACCCTGGCTAAATGCATGGAGGTTCAAGTTAAAACAAGAGACCCCTGTGTGAGCCAAACAATTTACATTTGAGGCCAATTTGGTCAAGGAGAGTGAGTTTACAACTTTGACTCGTATCTGTATAGTAATGCAGATATGAGGTTAGATAAACAGAGAGAGAGAAAAATGGATAAACAAATATATAAAGACAAATACTTTCACAAAAATGAGATCATGCCATGTTATTTTGTGAAAAGTATTAGAATTAGTTGTACTTCAACAGAATACATAGGTTTAAATTTCACAAAAATTAACTCAAACTGGATCATAAACTAAATGTAAGATACAAAACTATAAACTAGAAGGTAACATAGGAGAAAACCTAGTTGGCCTTAAGTGTGGTGATGAATTTTTTGATACACCACAAAAGACCCAATTCATAAAAGAAGTAACAGGGAAGCTAGACTTCCTTAAAATTAAAAACTTTGGATGACAGCCTGGTGATTTCTTACAAAACTAAACATGCTCTTACCATACGATCTAGCAATTGTGCTCTGTGATATTTACGCAGAGGAACCGAAAACATGTTCACACAAAAATCTGTGCACACACGTTTATAGCAGCTGTATTGATAATTGCCAAAACTTGGAAGCAACCAAGATGTCCCTCAGTAGGGGAATATTAATAAACCATTGTACATCCAGACAGTGGAATATTATTCAGCACTAAAAGGAATGAGCTATCAAACCATAGAGACATGGAGGAACCTTAAAGGCATATTCCTATGTAAAGGAAGCCAATCTGAAAAGACTACATATGTATGATTCCAACTATATGGCATTCTGGAAAAGGTACAACTATGGGGACAATAAAAAGATCAGTGGTTGTCAGGAATGGGGGTGGGAAATGTGAATAGGCAGAGCACAGATGATTTTTAGGAGAATGAAAATACTCTGTATGACATTCTGGATTGTGTCATTACATGCTTGTCCAAACTCATAGAGTGTGCAACATCAAGAGTGAACCCTAATTAAACTATGAAGTTGATGTGATTATCATGTACCAACAGAGGCTCTTCCTTGGAAAAAATGCACCATTCTGGTGAATTTTGCTGGAGAAGGCAGTGCATGTGGGGGCAGGAGATATGTGGGATTCTCTGTACCTTCATCTCAATTTTGTTATAAACCTAAAACTGCACTAACAAATAAAGCCTTAAAAAATGTTTAACTGAGGAACTACTGAATTCCCTCTTTCCTAAACATTTGATTGCCCAAAAAGGACTATAAATATAATAATTAATGTAAAACAATCAGATGTTGCCACTGGTATATTTCAATTTAAATCTTCATTTCAATTTCTCACAGTATTGGTTTACTGTATAATATACTAAATGGAGAGGAAAGTGCTTTTACATTTCTCCTTCCTCACCTCTTGGTTTTTAAAATTATATTTAGTTTGCATTTCATCAAAGTTGTCATCATTTCTATTGCTGTAATTGCTATGTAGCTCAAGTTCTGTGTTTGAATTGAGTCATAAGCACTATGAATTTTTTTCCAAAATATCTTCATTCCAACAATCTCTCTGTTTATTTCATGTTTGATTGGCTTCATCTTCCTTGAGCACAGCCGGTTCTCTTATCCAGAAGCCGCCTTCATACTTGAATGACATCTTAGTTGGTATGGAAGCATTGGACCATGTGTCCTTCCCTGGAACGTCATAAAAAGCATTCTCCTGTTCTCTGGCCTTGAGGATAGCACACATTCTTTCTGGCATTGCTTCTCTGTGTAACTTTTAAGGGATTACTTATTTCATTAAGTAGACTGTTTTCAAAAGGAACATATGGGGGTTACATTTCTCGGATTCTTTCATGTTTGAGAATGGCTTCCTGTTTCCTCTTTTATAGTTAAAAAAAATAGTTAACTAGGCATGTAATATTCTTGGATCACATCTTCTTTCCCTAAGAAATTAGTAGATATTACTCCACTGCCAGATTTTTGGCATTGACTATTGGTGCTGAAAAGTATGAGACAAGATTAATTTCCCCAGTTTTGGGAAGCTTAATTTTTCTGCTTGATTTACTAAAAAATTTCCTTCCTTCTTTCCTCCTTCCTTCCTTCCAAGTTTCTGGTATTCAATTACACATTAAATGATTATGGATTAATCATTTAGATTCATGAAAAACACATTAGTCCACATAGAAATCACAATCATTTATTTAGCCAATTACTTATTTAGGACGTTTTCATGAGTACTCATGACAATCTCATAAAAAATAAAATCCAGGACCTTGATCATAACCTACATTTGCCAAGCAGTTTTCTCCCTCCCACCACCTTGATAACCCCTAGAGGCAACCACCCTGGGCACCCCACATCCAGCCGCATTGTGTGTCTACCCATAGGACTTTAGTATACATATGCTTTCGTATATTTTTATCTTAGTTGTTCTAAATATGTTTTCTCATCTAAGTTGTTTCACCAAATATGTTTTGTACTACATAAAATCTTTTAGGATTGACTTTTCTCACTTAAAATTATATTGCTAAAGTTCATTGCATCACTATGTCACCATTACTAATTTGAGTGCTGAGTCTTATATTATAGCTTTGTCATCGATTTTCTTTTTATACAGTTTCATATTGGCTCAAGATTTTTGCATTTGTGAAGTGCTGATGTGAACCTTGTTCAGATATTATTATTTTTAAATTTTTTTCCAATAGAATGATTGTAAAATTATTTTTCATGGTGGTCTTAAATCATATCCCCTTGACGAGCAAGCATTGTAATCATCTGTCTCTGTACATATTTTCTCTTTGTATTTCCTCTTCTGGAAAACACCTGTTCATATCTTCCCACTGTTTTGTTGAGTCATGTGTTTTTTCCATTGGTTTTCAGAATATTTATATGATTTTATACTAATGTTTTGTCAGCTATATATATTGAAAATATTTTCCTCCATTTTATAACTTGTCTTTTCACTTTTTAGACCCTACAGCTCTAGTAAAAGTTTTTGGGAGGAATCAGCATCTTGATTGAATTCTTCACTATTGGCTGAATTCAGCAAGGTATAGTAAGAAGCAGATAAGCTTAAGAAAGAAACAACCAGTTTATAAGCAGAAATTCAAGGGAATAAAGTACAGAAATAAAAGGGTTTGCAGGTTGAAAAATCCAACTACTTATAAGGCCCCAAAATAGTAAATGACATTCACAATTACTCTGTGACATGAATACTCAGCCCCATGAAAACAACTCAGTTAGAGTAATCCAGCTCTTTGTTCAAGGTCAGAGTCCGGATCAGAGACAATGAGATCACAGGGGTGGCAGATGGGCAAGAGGTGTAGGTGAGAAGTAGAGATTTCTGATCCTCACCAGAAGAGGCGCTGAGCCCCAGATTAACAAAATGCCTTGGCCAAGGGAGAGTCACCAGGCTTCATCATCTTCTACCCCAGAAAGGGCATGGGCACCAGAGCTGCGTGGCTGTGGTGGCAGCCTGTGGCCGTGTAAGGGCTGTGTCCACAGCACAGTGTAGGAAGGGACCAGTGGGCTCCTCGGCAGCGCTGACTCCAGGGGACATGGGTTGCTGCATGGTGAGCTAGATTGCTAAACATGTGGTTGTTTTGTTAAGTCACTGAGATGAGAGGGTTAGTTGTCACAGCAGCTTGCCTTACTTACCCTGACTTATAAGAAATATTTTTGAACTCTGGCATATGTTTTTAGGCAGCACAAATTCCCATGATTCTGAGTCAGCAAAAAGATGTTACAACACCAGACCTTTGCTCTAGACAGAGAGCTTGATATATTCCAAAGGGACACATGATTGCCTCTTTGTTCCTTTCTTCACAAGATAGTAATTAGCCCCCGAGGATTAAAGCTGTAAAGTGGCTTAGAGCTGAGCTTAGCAGTACTTCAGCTCTTCATGTTGGCCAGAACGCTGATTAATTTCTTAATTAGTCTTATGACTTCCTTTCTGAAATATATATTACCAAATAGTAACTACTGATCATGAGCAATCTTCTTTCCACTTGATGGAGGTTTACCAGGCCCTGTGAGTTAGTACAAGGCTGCTTGGCATGGTAGGCCAGGCCATCAACACCAGCTTCTCTCTCGTCACTGGAGCCTCACCTCTGGATACTTTTTCAAATTACACACCAGCAATGTGAGTGTATTACCATTTCTAAATTGTGTGAGCCCTATTTTCACATCACCATGCCTCCTCCACCCAGACTGAGTCTTCTTCTAGAACGTTTCCCCATCAGAAACAACCTTTATACAACTTTTCTATAAAGAAGTGATGTGTGCAAGCCACTGGCTCGTAATGACTACCCCACACATATTGGTTATTATTTTGTCATCATTTTATATGATTAAGTTTTATTAAAACTCTCACAGCCAGATTTTCTATCTTTATGTTCTATTTCTCTTGGGAGCACATTAAGAATCATATTTACTGTTAAGATTTTAAAGAATTATCAGATTATACAGTTCATGGCATAGTGTCGAATAAAAACCAGGGTGTGTTTCAGAAGGAAGTATTTGTTCCAGTCTCAAGTCTTCCTGTCATTGGTGATATGACTTTGAAAGTGTAACTTGCCATCTCTGAGGCTGGCTTTTGTTGCAAGGTTGTCTTCAATAAGATTAAATGTCAATGAGTGGCCTTAACAGCAGGTACCTAATCAATATGCAAGTCCTGTTCCTTGTCTTTTTTTTTTTTTTTTTTTTTTAATGAAAGCACCTCTGTTAATGTCACTCCTATGCTTACAAACATTCCTTGGTTTTATGACGCCCACAGACTCTGCATAAAACCATCACCAGCTGAGCCTTCCATTGTTTCTGTAATGTCCCTTTACATCCACTGTTCCCCAGTCTCATGACCCACTTTAGTGATATCCAAACATACATCTCCCACTTGCTACCTTTACTGAAACCATTTTTCTTATTAATTCCCAAACCGCCAAAGCTCAAGTCTTACATTTTCTTTCCTTCATGGCACCACTTCACAGCTGCTTTCCTGTTCCGCCTTTTCAGATTCCCTGCCACTCGCCCCTTAAAAAATTACTTAAATGTCATTTATCTCCCAGATGGAACAATGCATTTAATGAACCACACTGTCCACATCTTACATTAATTTAAATATACAGCTTGCCTTCCAGGTACAAAGAGATGGGGAGCTGTGATCTCAGCCGTGGTCATTGCCCAAGGACACCTTGCGTTCAGCAGGCACTCAGTGAATACTGGTGAGTGAGAAACGAGTAACAGAGCTGGAAGCCAAGAGTGCTGTTTACTTCTGGCTTCAGTTTTCATTTCCCTGGCCCAGCCAGGACACAGTTCAAATGTGTGCTTCACCTGGAGGGAAATAGAATATGGCACAGAGCAGTTCTCACTCACCCGTGTCCTGTCCATTCCGAAGGCAATTTCAACCAATACATGTGCACGAGGCTGAGGACAAGCCAGGAGAGAGGAGCTCTCATTCCCCAGGGAAGCGGAGCAGGGCTCTGAAGGATGTCAACACCTAACCCTGCCTTTTTTATTGTTTTTCTTTGAAGATATTTCAACAAGTTATTTCAGATCATCTAGATTATTTCTTGGACAAATTTTATGCTTTACCTCTATTGTTTTCTACATTATGTCTTTACTTTTATTATTTCATCCACAGTTTATATATTGGAGATCAGATTGTAGCAATAATAAGGAAATCTATTTATTTGGACCTGGAGGCAATATTGTGAATATATATTCTTCTCTAGTAGACCTTACCCATATAGGCTCTTCCTAGAACTGGTTTTATTAGATTTCTTGGAAGAAAGCGGAAAAGATTTGCTGAATTACATCTCTAACTCAGGGTCAGACAGGGAGCAGCCACGGGGGCATTAAAGGATGTGCGCATGTGAAGAGCTCACCCCAGGTCTTTCCTGGGATTGGCATATGCATGCTGGTGTTCTTTAGCTGACATAAGGACAATTTTTTCTTATTCAAATAGAAAACCTTTGAATATTTTAGCCATTTGTTCTTAATCTCTAAAATAATAGTAACAAATATTAATAGTGCATGAGTATTCACAGATTTCTCTCATGTGCATGAAAGCATCGATCTCCTGTGACAACCTGGTGACAAAGGCTCCCACCGCATTATTTTCTCACACTTACAAAAATTAGAAGCGTTGAGTGACTTCTCCCAAATTATGGCTACTGCAGAATGCACTTATAAGGAGACCCTGATTTTGTGCATCTTAACCCATAGTTCTTTACACAACACAGTTCAAAAAGCAGCTCTTTTAGGAAGCAGTAGAATAATTTTCTGCCTTGTACACCATTGTGCCAAGCCCCTCTACAAGAAGTTGATCTGGAATGAAGGAGAGAGACTTCTGTGTATGCATTGTTAATTATGTAGGAGCAGCCTTTGTCTTTTTAAACAGCCTTTTTATAATGTATTGCTATGTAATTAGTGGTATTAACTAGATTTTAAGATGCTTTGGTCATTCTCTAATGCCAATGTATTAAAAATACAAACTTTTCACAGTCTCTTCAATAATGGACTTGCTCGGATTCGCTGGGCCATCTCCAGGCCTGCCCTCCCCAACCATCTTTCTCAAGCACACACTTGCCAGATTGTGACCACACCAGATTTCTGGTCTTGACGTACCCAGTCCTGGATCCATTATGTCTGTGCATCTCATCAAGAAAAGAAGCCTGATTCACAAGAGGAGCTAGCATATGTTGGGACATTTAAACCCCTGGTTCCAATTCCTGGGACCCCTCCACCAACCAGGAAGGAAAAGGAAAGTAGAAGGAGGAAAAGGCCAGGGGTCCATGGAACTCTTCCTTTTTATCTCAATTGCCAAATTTTACTCAGTTGACCATACGCAGCCATTAGGGAAGCCGAGAAATGTCTATCCCCAGTATCAGTGTGCCTTCCTTCTACTATTAGAGAAAAACACACATATTGGGAAATTGCTAACATCTCCTTACTCAACTCTGGGGAGGTTGAAGCAGCATAGGGACACATTCATGTATATATTTAAGATTGAGGACCCTCCCAGAAACGTGGAAAGAGGACTGGGGAGCCTGTGACCTTGGGAAGGAGAGCATGGGTCAGTTGGAGAGACATTATGGAGACAGAAGACATCAGGTCAGCGAATGACTAGCTATACATGGTGAGGAGCAGGGAGGGAGGACACCCAAGGTTCTGCTTTAATGATCCACGTTCTTCCCATTATCTCTTCAGGTGTATTCTTTCAGAAAATGGCAGCAGCCAGCAGCTGTGCTTCAGAGAACCAGGAAAGTGATGATATTTTTACCCATCGGCCCCTGTTAGTCCGCTTTGAGGACTGTGGATCATTGCCATCATGGTTTCTAAGTGCCTACAACACGCGCCCGTTAGAAACACAGCCTAGAACCATCGATCCTGTCCGTGATGCACTGGCTTGTTCAAGAAACGCTTATTGAACACCCACTGTGTCAGAGAGTGTGTCAGAGTGCTGGACTGAGCAGAGCCCACAGACCATCCCACAGCTGGCTCTCTCTAGCTTTGCACCTTGGTCTTCATAGCCGCAGTTGTGCATCTCAGGTACCGATGTCCCTTCACTTGGTCACTCCTGAACCAGGGCTGTGTCCGACAGTGATGGCTTGTCAACTTGTGACTGCAACACCTCAGCACATGACACGCTCTGTTCCAGCCATTTCCCCCAGCTGCCCTCCTTGAGCATGAGCCCCCTAACAGTGGGGAGCTCAGTAGGGCCAATACCATGGCTGGACAAGGGCAGCCCTGGTGGGTTATCCCTGATAGTAGCAGAGCTTAAAACAGGAGACTCTTGGGGCAAGCGAACTCAGGACGCCTGCGCCAGAGCTTGGTCATGTAGCTGCCTCCCTTTCCGGCCTCACGCTGCTCCTCCCTCTGCCACGCGCCCACTTACGGATTCTTCTCCTGGAGTTCTCCTCACTCAAGATGGCAACATTTCATATTTATTAAGGATGCTGCAGCTGTCTAAAAGGTTTTCAGATTGGAAATTCTGCCAGGGAATAGATAAATTATGTTAAAGTCCCAGAGTCTGATAACATCATAGCTTGGTACCTCTTCTAAGACAGCAGTGCATTAGCCAAAAGAATGAAACTCTAATGATGGATTTGCAGGTGTCCTGGGGACGTTCATGGGGAAGATGTCTCAAAACAGTACAAATCAGGTGTGCTGACCTGCTCCTTCTTATTCTTCTTTGTGGGTTTCTGACCCCTTATTTTAACTCCAAATGGTTTATGGATCTAAACATAAAAACTTAAATTATAAAACTTCTAGAAGAAAATATAGGAGAAAGTCTTCACCATTTTAAGGTTGGCAAAGATTTCATAGACAGGAAACAAAACATACTAACCAGAATAGAAAAGGTCTTTATCTTTGTCAAAACTCATCAAATTGTTTGTATTAAAAATTTGTGTATTTTGTTGTAGGTAAATCATACCCTAATAAAGATTCATGGAAAAGAGGAAAATAATACAGGTTCTGTCATGGAGGGCTTCACAGAATATTTCCATATGTATGGAAAAGGTTGAGAATGATTCATATTTCTTAAAATCTCTTAAAGAGAAAGAAAAAAATTCTATCACTCCCTTGGGGACCCCACTGAGCCTCATTGCTACCTCTGGCATCTACCTTTATTGCATTTTTTCATTTCATATCTGTCTTCCCCAATAGCTGTCATCTTACATACAGTTCATTTCTGTATTGCAAGCATCTAATATAATGCCTGTATGCTGAATGGATGAATTAACAGGAGTAAATATTTCAACAATAGAATTGCATAACTGGAAAGAACTTTAAAGATGCAGACAAATCTGTAAGATTTGTGCAGGCTTAATTGGATGGACAAATGCAGCCTAAAAAAGACACCATTTATAAAAAAGAGGCAAAGAGAAAGTATAGAGGAGGAAATATGTGTTTCAACAAAAATAAAGGAGTGAGACTTTGGTTTCCATAGTTTCAGGACTAAAAGTATGTGTTCAGTGGTTCAAAGCATGAGGATCAGGGTAGGGTGTAGACAGTGGTATTTCTTCCCATTGGAAGTGTGTGCATTACTGGCTGTATATGATCATGGAAAAGAGAGGAGACAAAATGGAATGTGGGAATGATTTCGTTTGTCACTTGGATTGAAATTCAAGAGTTTTGTAATATCTTCCTGCCAGTAAGTCAGGAACATTTATCGAAGGCCTGCTGTGTGGAGAACACTCTATTAGCTACTGAAAATTGGTTCATTTACGTATTTATCAGAAATTTAAAGTACCATGCCCTTTTCTATTAGTAAGACAAATTATTTAATCCACAGCCTCACAGAGCCACTACTTCAAACCCTGAATATGGGGAATCAACTTGTATCTATTAAGTAAATGTTTTGTGCTGGAACGGAATATGAAAGAACCAGAAAAATGTCCTGCCTAGATGGCCTATAAGGTGAATCTCCACAAAACAACTGGAGAAATAGAGTGAAATACAGAGAGTCTGAACTGTTTGGCACAGATAAATGCTTTGATATTTACAGGATGACCCTGACTACCATAGGCAGGGGCTCATCCAGAAGATTCCTGGAGGGGGAGAAATTGACCTAACTTCTGTCATGCTCCTGTGTGTATGCTGGGTATTCTGCTAGACAGTTTATGCCCATTAGTTAATTGCGCATTTGATCTAACAATTAAAATTATCTTATAAGTTAAATATCCCATTTTTACTGGAAATAAACTGAGAGTCAGAGAGGTTTACGTAGATGATCTATCATCATTTAGCTAGTGAAGAACAATACCAGGATTTGAACGTATATCTATTTTCTGTTTGGTGACTATTTTCCATTCATTCACTACACAGCCATCGGATTGAAAAATAAGACCTTGTATTTGAGTGAGCTTCAGGCCAAAAACAATTTAGTTTTTAATTAGCAAGGAGATCATAGGAAGGATGAGAGTCTGCTGAGAGGAGGTTGAGGGCTCCAGACTCAGAAAAGTCAGATTGAATGTTACAAGCATTAGAAAACTGAACTTCTTAATCCCGGGAAATGATAAACCGCGCAGGCCAAAGCAATCAGGCTTCGTTGAGTCAGCACCGACACATTGCTTCTCTGTATAATCAAGCAGAAATAAAAGTATTTAAGCCATCAACTAAGTGATTCCCACTCTAAGTTACAGAAGCCTAATTGGGAAAGATCACCAGTGTCATTGGTTTATGGTTCCTCCTATAGTTTCCTGATAATGGGAGTTTCACTTTCTCTTTTCCTGGAATGAGGGATTTAATCTTTGATGGGAAAGATCCAGAGGACCTTTGACTCCCAATTTAAATGGCCCCAAATTGGTGACTATTCACTGTTGGTGGGAGTGTGGCCGCCTTCACAATGGGGCATTTCAGTCCCTCTCAACGGGGAATTCAACTGTCCCAGGTCGGGAGAGGATGAATGGGATTGCACAGCCCTCAGCAGGCCGGGCTCAGCATCGCATCACGCCCCCGCTGTCGTCCTCGAGAAGACTCGGGTCAGGCACCAGTGTGTGCCTGGAATGTGAGTTCTCCATTAGCCAGGTGGAACTTCAAGCTGTTGCCAGAACTTGCTGCCTTAAACTTACACCGTGAAATGATGCAGTGCGAGGCAAAGAAATGTGGACCGTCCGCGCAGCCCTGGAAAGCAGAGCAGACCAGGCCGACAGTGGGGCCACTCCTTTCTCTGGGGAACCGTAACTTCTGCTGAATGGTTCCTAATGCATGTGCTCCCCTCAGTTTCATCAGAGCCACCTCAGAGTGGTTGGGGGGGACGATTTCCAGCTCTGGGACCCTGGAGGGCAGCCAGGCAATTGAAGCGGCACATCCTGGATCTGGCATCAGAGGCACATTGACAACAGGAGGGGACAGGAGCAGCTTCCATAGAGAAGGTGGAGCTGGGTGCATCTGATGGCAAAGGGGGAAGAGGCCAGAGGGCCATGGGCCATGGAGCACCCGGCAGGGCCTCTGCCGTGGGGAGCGGGGCTGCGGGAGTCCCGAGTGGAAGGCGTCCCGTCTGGGAGCCCGGGGTGCCTAGGCTGCGGTTCCCTCTGGTGTAGCCCAGGAAGGCTGTGGGGCCCGCAGGCGTCCTCCCTGCCGCTGCCCTACACACACGCCAGCCTCATCGGGGGTGCCTCTGGGGACGGGAAGAGGGTCTGAAGGGCTGAGCTGGGGGGCAGCTGGGCCACCCACCAACCTCTCCTCGCTCCCCTTCTCTCCGTCTCTGCAGCATCCCGGCCCCTCCTCACCCGCAAGCCCCAGGCTTTCTCAGCGGCGGCTCCCTCCGCTCTGAGCGGCATCTCTCACTCACATCTAATTTGAGTCTTTGGTTTTTCTTTCGCAGTTTTTTCTTTTGTATTTTATTTGGACATATTTCAGCCAAAAAAAAAAAATCTTGCAAAAATAGAACAAAGAACTCCTGGATATTCTTTCTTCAGATTACTCAAATTTTAGCATTTCGCCACATTTGCTTTTGGCTTTAGCCCCTCTCCCCCATCACTGCCTCCCTCTCTTCCTCTCTCTTCCTCAATCTCTCTCTCTCTCTCCCTTTCTTACTTCCTCTCTCTGTCTTCTTCTCTACACATACACCCAGTTACATATTTTTTCTGAATCATTTAAAGATAAAGTGCAGACAAAACATTCCTTCACCCCTAATACATCAGTGTGAATTTTCAAAAATAATTATTTATCATAAACACTGTATAATTACCAATATCAGGAAATTATAATACAATTCTATTGTATAATCAACAAACCTTACTCAGATTTCACAAACTGAAGAGCATAGGCCAATGACGTTGCAGAAGGTCGCCCTATTTAGGTTCATCTGATATTTCCTTCCAGTCACTCAGCATATTCATTCTCTGGAGCAAGTCCCAAAGAGCAGCGGGGCTGCTGAGTTCTCCCGCGTGCAGATTACTGGAGGACATGCTGACCCTGGGCCTTGTTTCTGGAAATGATGACTTCAGTCGTGACTTCCCTCGGCTCTGGGCACCACACCCATGCCCAGCCCACAGTTCAAACTGTCGTTCAAGCACGGCGTCCTCAGAGCAGCATTCTTCGACCACCCAGTGAAGGGGTCTCACAACCCTACTGCATGGGAGCTACCTGTGATGGAGACATGTTTCACCTTTATATGCTGCCCCTTACACTCTGGCCTTCTCTGTTTGTTCATTATGCATCGGGGACATCACGTGCAGGTGACGGCCATCTCAGGAGAGCCTGGGACAAGGTGTCGTTTATAGCAGGTACTCCACATCCTCCCAGGAGGTCATATACCCTGGCCTGTGCTCACCCCTTTCTCTCTGCACCTTAAGCCTTAACAGCACAGGTTGCCCTCATTCTGGGAACATGACATGAAATTGCATGAACACTCTCCCTGAGTTTTAAGTAATTCTTCTGCCTGGGTGATAGTTCTCATTTAACTGCTTGGCACAGCCCCACGCACTTTCCAAATGATAGTGCAAATGTCCCTTCCTCCGTGAATTCATCCCTAACTCCACAAGGGAGCACTGAGTGCACTCCCCTTCCATCCCAGGGCAGCCCATACATGATTACAGTGTAGGACATGGCACACACACTCTTTAAGAGCTAGGGGTCTTCTGAGTTCCTCAAGGGCAAGGCTGTATCTCCAACTCCAGGCAAAACGTAGTAAATGGTCATTTCTCTCTTTTCTTTCCCCAAAAGAAAGCTTCTGCCAGAAAAATCAGCAAGATTCTGGTCCAGCTTTTCTGTGTGTTCCTCACAGCAGCCAGAAGAATGGCCTCCTTTTAGCATTTGATGGAAGGAAAGGCCCAGCTCCATCCCCACCTAGCCCTGTCCTCACGAATTCTGTGCCAGAAGTCAGTACTTGAGAGGAAATTCCAGATCTGTCACTCTGGGGCTTGAGATTTCAAAAATGGCCCCTGAGCAACACTCCTGTCTGAGTGCTATTTATTTTGAGCTAAAGTGCTAATGGATTAAGTAGCATATTTGGCTTTTGGCAGGAGACTGAAAGCCTGGATCTCAAAGCAAAACCAGTAGAGGACATTCTGGAGGAAGGATGAGCTGCCTTAAGAAAATAATAATAAAGGAAAAAAAATCTCAAGGAATACCACGAATTCAGCCCCTGGACAAACTTAGGAATATACATGGGCCCATGTCGGGTCACGCCAACTTTTACAAGGATAAAAACACAGTAAAGAGAAATCACACAGGATACAGAGTGGATTACAAATAATGATGAACATTCATTGAGCATCTGTGTTCCCTAGCACCCTGCTGTGCCCTGAGGTCCTCTTTGCCAATGATGGAGAGGTAGCTGTATGCGAAAGCCAGGTCACTTGGAGTGGGGGCTGTCGTGAGTGGTGGTTCTCACCCACGACCACATAGAGGCGGCAGGGGTCACAGGTGCACTGAGAAGATGGCTGCATTTAGAGGTAAAGTGTAGTTGATTCTGGTGTGTGCCCCAAACCCCCAGGTCTGCTATCAACTTAAAGCAATGAGCCTGTCAGACAGCATGAACTTGCTCCCTGGGACTTTGTCACACCTGGTCTTGGTTTAGGAGCGCCTCTTATGCAGATACATATTTGAATCCATTTCCTTCGCATGCCTTGTTGTCAGAGTATAACTTCGCTCGTACATTTTCTCTGCAGGCTAGCAATGCTTTCCCTCTTACATGGAAGGGAAGACCCTAGATGAGTTGGAAAGAGAGCATGTTATTTGTCAGTTATGCCAGGTGGAGAACCAGGGTGGGGTCCAAGCTCCATCACCAAGAGCTAAGTCGACTGTGAAGGACGAACATTTGACTTATATCTGTTTGTTCTCTTTAAAAGAAAAAGAAAATTATTGAATAACAATTATCTATGACTTGTGCTCACTGTCTAGCTGGGGACTCAGTCCAGCATCCAAACATGTTTTTATCATTGAAAAGTATGTTATCGCTTGGTAGTTTATACAGTGGGAGTGAACTGAACACTGACCTCCTAACCCATCAGCTTCACCTTCTGGAGACCTCAGGGATCAGCAACCACTTCTGAACACACTGTTCAGTTGAATTAGAACAAACCCTTACCTATTATGCAGCTGCGTGTAGACAATTAAAGCTTTTCTCTCATCCTGCAGACCCTTCTTTTCTAGAAAAGCCTCCCTAATGAATAGAAACCCACTGAATAAATCCCACCTCATCTGAACATCTGGGACTTAGAGTCAGTTTGTTTACTTGGAAAGTGAGATGCAAAGTTTTGAAAAATGAATTTGCAATTGGCTTATAAAAGAATCACAGTCTATGAGGAAAAAATGGGCATTGTTTTTAACTGCAAGGAAAATCATGTGAGCAGACACACACATGTAGTGAAGGTGCTGTCATTTGGTGACTACAGGAACGCTTGTTTTGTAGTTCTGCAAGGGAAGGTGGTATGTGTGCATACATGCCAAGCTTCACAACATCAAGAAGCACTGAATGCTCCTATCACATGTCAGTGAGTAGTGCAGCAGAGAGATAGAGCAGAAATTTTATACCCATCTGTAATAACCCTTTAAGTTGGATTTCTTCCTGTAGAATTAGGAAGAGGCTAGAAAATTAGTAAGTGGGGATCCGGTGTATGACTGTGTGGAACTAGCTTACACCCTCATAGCTCAGACATCACATCACATGGTGCAAGAGCCAGCAACACATGTAGACGTACAACTGTCTTCCTTCCGCTGTCAGGACACAAGAGGGGCAGTGGCTTTCCTAGACCCCAAGCAGGTCCCCATGACCAGAGCCGCAATTCAATATTTACAATGGCAAGAGGATTCTTTTTATAAAATAATCTCATGATCATAAATAATACTTCATTTTTAAAATTAAATATTTCTAGCCTTTCTCTACATTGTTTTATTTCTTTGCATCCTGAGCTGATTCTTTAATCTTCATCTGTCTCTCACTCATCATCAATCTTCCTCTCTCATTCTCCATCTCCCAGTGTGGGGTGGAGGAGTCCCTACATGAATAAAAGCCATTTAAAATAGACTTTATTGGATTTTGCTTTTCTCTGGTATGTGAAAAATAAGAGGCCCATTTTTCTTTAGAGGAAGTCAAGGCTTATCTCATGCGAACAGAACACCCGGAAGCAGGGCCCGGACTTGGGACTGCCTCCTTTCTCCAAATGCTTAATATTTAAAACAACCAAAGATTGATACATTCTTGCAGTATTGGGCTATAAACTTTCTAAACCTTTCTCTGTGAAATGATTATGAATCTCCTCCAGATAATGAAACATAATGTGAGATCTAGAACTTATCCAAGACTAGGAAAACATGGCAAATAAAGGACATTATTGGGACAATTGATAAACTTTGATTATAGATTGAGAAATTAGTAGCTTTGCATTGTTGTTAAATTTCCTGTTTGGGTAATTGTACAGTGATTACATAAGAGAACATTTTTGTTGTTGGGAAAAATACACTGAAATATTTAGAAGTAAAGAGATATGTTGCCTTCATGTTATTACCAAACGGTTCAGAAAATAACTAACTAAACACACATATACACACAGAAAGGTTGAGAATGCAGTGGGCAAAATTTAAACAATTGGTGAATTTTGGTAAAGGCAATGAGATGTTTGTACTATTCTTGCGTCTCTTCTGTAAATTAAAATTCTATGCAAAGAAAAACCAACATTAAAAAAAATACCCAAGAAGAAAGTCTTATTTCTTGACTATTTTGGTCATTAATATTTTTCATGTTTTTTTTTCCCCCTGGATATGCTCTCTTTCTTTTTAAATCACATTTACGAATTGAATAAAATTGTAGTTAAAATTTGTAAAGGTGGGTCTTTTTTTAATCCCTCATAAGTTGCATTTAAAATAATATCTCCTTTAAACAGTCCTGCTTTGCAGGAATTTCAATAAAAATATTTAGAAAATACAGAAAAAAATGTGTAATATTCTGCTCAAAGTGTGCCTTGATTTGAATCTTTTGCATCCATCCTGCTTCCCCTTTGTTGGTTTGAAAATACAGGACTTTGACAGGTGGGCTAGTCATAATCACAAAGAATAAACAGGGTCTTTATTTGCTTATCTTGATTCTGCAGCTATTTCTCTACTGTACATACCTCAGAAACTCACAATTAAAAGAACCTTCAGCAATCCTCCCCTTGTGAAAAAGAAATATTTTGTTCTAAGCAGAAAAATACTCTTGCAGGAAATGCTGAGATCAAGGTTTGCTATCCATGAAATTACAACATTCAGATTCAAAATGAGAAATTAGCATTATGTTTTTAAATTGGCCATTGGTGCTTAGGGGTGGGGCGAGGTGCTGGAAGGAAACGGTTCGGGGGCACCCCAGCCAGGAATGGTTTCTCCTAGCGGATGAGCTCTCCCTGCTGACTCTCCGAGGGCGCTGGGAATCTGCCCCCCCCACACTGTGTTAATGGCGGCCTCACAGCTGCAGAGGGTCCATCAGCCCTTTGGTGCATTAGCTTCAGGCTTTATATAAATTGCACTGATCTGTGTTGTTTTGTTCAGAAAAATAAGTCAACACACTTGCAGCATCGGCCACATGGAAACACCTCCTTTTCCAGGCCTGCTAATCTCCTCCTTTGGCTGCTTCTGGCTTTATTGTTCGTCTTCAAGCCCTAAATAATGTCCTATAAGCATCCGCGGCTGCAGTGAAAGCTATTAATGGCCTTGGGGGAAGGAGTTAGCGATTGAAGGGGGCGACCTAGTGTTTTCTTTCTCTCCCTTTCCTTTCTCTCCTCCCCCTCATTTTTTTTTAAAAAAAAGAAATCCACCTTCCCTGCTCAAATTCCAAATCATTTCAAAGTTCAGCGGAGGCTTCCCCTCCCTGCATGCCCTTCCTATTTCAAAAGGAGGCCATCTTAACTTAAAGAGAAAGTTTATTCAGGTGGCATGAATCACAGGAGCGCCCAGTGAGGCAGAGTGGGGCTGCAGACAGAGGCGGCTGGGACTCCCTCCTGCCTGCGTCCTGGAGAACCCTAACAAAGCCCCAGAAAAACAGGCCGCCAGTAATCTCCTCGCCTGAGCCAGAAACAGAGGTGATGGCAAGCTGCCCTCTCATTATAGACTGGGTCTCAAGGTTAGAATTAGACCCTTAGGGTAAGGAGCTGTCAATTAGAGATAACTCCAGCCAGGGCCGTCTGAAAGCTAGACTTATCTCCTAGCAACCCCGGCATTCAGAGTGCGGTCCTCAGCTCTGCCGGCTGCTCGAGAGTCATCCTCAAGACAGTGGAATAACCTTTTCAATCTGAGCAGATGCAGAAAGCATTCTCCTTCTTCCGTCCTCCATGGAGTCCGGGTGACATTTGACTGGAAATGGGTTTGAATCTGGAAAGAATTAAGATTCTCCTTATTTTCCAATTGCACATGTTTCAAAGGGAAGATTTAACAGGAGTATCTAGCCTGACAATCAGAAAATCTAAATTCAATCCGAGGCTGGATACCTTTGGCTTCCAGACATGTGTCTGCCATGTTTATGTATAAGCAGACATATTCTTGCCTCACGTTGCCTGTTTTTTACACTTAGGAGGAATTTGCTAAGAGTTGGGAGTAGAGTGGCTCTGGTTACCACGGGAACTCTGCCTCCCATTTTATCTAGCATGGCAGGGCATATAGAAAGCCTACAAGCATAAATCCTATTAAGAAAAGCCCAGGGTTATGCACCATTGATATAGGGAACATCACAGAATTTACTACTAGAATCTGTACTTGGTGCAAAACACCCGCATTCATTCCTTAGTTGTGTATTCATCAGATTTGGGGATCATGTTGTTGATTTTTCCAATCTCAAGCAGAGTGAGGATGACAAAATCAGGGGTGATTACTAGGGGAGTGGGGAGGAAGCCGGCCTTTGATTTTCCATCGGTATCCCCAATAACAAAGGGGGGTCTCAGACATGTTGTAGAAATAGCGTATACAAAATACCCAGCTGGCTGCGGGGTATAAATTAGGCACTCCTTGGAATTAAAGATTGGGCTTAACAAAGCTCTTTTGTAGGCTAACAGCCTCCTCTGCTACGAGTGAAGCCCTGAGCATTGGCCTTGTGTTCAGAAAGCCCCTCACAGGACGCCCACCTCCCAGTCACTCCCAGAGATGAGTTAGCTTCTGCAGCTGTGAGACTGCAGGATTGATCCTTTATGGGGCATAGTCACTGAATTTCATATCCACACCTACATATGCCATGCAATTCATCAGTGAAGTAATTATCTTTTTTTTGTATTTAAGTCATTATCAGGTGTATTGGGGACAATAACCAGATAGCCAAGAAACAAACATGACCAACAGCAGCTGGCTGACGGATGCCTCTTGGATAGGAGAACAAAACTGCATTCGGGAGAAAGTCAGGCTTAGCGCACAAGAACGCAAAACAGCTGTCATGTTGGTGGCTCTGAGCTCATGGACATGGAGATTGTCTCTTTATTATGCAGCATGATAAATAAGAATATCCCCCCCTCCAACCAAACAGCTTTGCGGTGGGTTTATTTGACCCTCCCTAAGTCTTAGCCTGCAGATGAATGGCTCATTAAGCTCAGAGGAACTTGCTTTTCTATTACCACTTGTCAACAGCACAACACCCAGGAAAGCTTTTTAAAAGAGGGGGAAAGGCTTGAAGAACTTCTAAATGAATCTTCTTTGTGTGTGTCTGTGAATGGGACAATTTGGCTTGGGTTTGTTTTAAACGTAAAGATTCCAGTTTTTTTTAAAACTGGCAAACATGTCATGAAATATCCCATACCTTAAAATTAAGCTATGTGTAATTTTCAAAAATTAACCTTTTCTCATTAGTAGATGCAGCTTTAGAAATTGTTTCACAAACAGGACACACCTTTTGTTATTTTCCCTGCGGTGGGATTCCACAGCAAAAACATTTAAATCTAAGCCATGGCAAATGTACACAAGGTTAGGGCATTTTTTATGAATACTGCCATGTGGATATTGTTTTTAAATCTCCAGTTCTCTCTAGTACGGGGAACACCCCTGCCTTTGTAACATCCTAGTTGGCATTAACTTGAACATAGTAACAAAAAATTGACTTTAAAAAAAAAGAGCCATCAATAGCAATCAAAATTTCCTTTATTAAACAGCAGACCAGTAATCTCCCCAGGACTCCGGGATGGACTGTCAGGGCTGGTTCCCTAGGAGATGACTGACATTAACTTGTTCGCTGCCGTAGGACTGGAATAAATTATCTAAGCAGTATCCTGAGGCCCACAGGCCTGCCTAAGGCTCATTAATCAGTGGAGAAAAGCCTCAATGTCAAAGGCTTGTGGTCTATAAAAAGGGTCTAAGATCAGGGTTATCTACATGCAAAATGACTTCCCTGGGCTTTTGGGGTACCTTGTCTAAGTTTTTATTTGATGTTGCATATACAAGAATGCATCTTTAGTTCACAGCGGTCAGCATTTGAGAGCTCTCTCTTGTCCAGTCTTACGGAGGACACTGATGTCTCCTTTCATGACATATCAGACCAGACTGTATTTCCAGAAAACAATATGTTGTTTTTGTGTATATTTTTATTTTTAAAAATTCCACTTTGAAAAAATATGAATTACTTTCTAATTATCCATACATCCTTTGATTCACACACACACACACACACACACACACACACACACACACACATATACACACATATATTTCATTATCCTAAAATAACATCTCTTCCTGTCCTCAGCCTACAGCTCTCCTAGGTATCAACCCAGAGTTAGCAGTTGGCGAGAGGTAATGGCACAGGAGAGCATCCGTCCAAGCATAAGAAGATCAAGCTCTTCCCGGCTCTGTTTGTTAAATGACCTTAAATAAGTCACGGCTTCTGCAGCCTCGGCTTCTGCAGATGGAGAAAGGCAGGCTCAACTGAAGGGTTTGAAAGGAGATGATGAGCTTTAATCTCTTACACAAATTGAGGTGTTTATTTCCATGCTTTCGTGTCAGCTTTCCAAGACATTAAAAAATTACATTTCGATATGATTCAATAGAATTGCCAATTGTAAAAAAAAGCCCAGAGAGCAGGATTTAGTTGGTTTCCTTGTTTACAAGTTTACTTTTGGCTACTGCTTAATTTCCCTCTCTCAATCAGAGAGGCACCCCTTCCCCGCCACACTGAAATGAAATAATTTTCTATATTTGTAAATGTTAGCATTCTATATCCTGCTTGATTTTCCTTATCCAAGGAAGGTACCTAAGAAATTTTTCATGGAGTCACTACTTATGTCAGACCATACTTTTTATATTTTGCTTGGAGCCTTGCAAACCTTAGCTTTTTCCCCTCTTACCATTGTCCTTGCATTATGATAGTTACTCACAATGATGTTGGCAAGTTTTCCTTAACCTTATAGGACGATCCTGATCTGAGCAGCTATTTCTACAGCCAGAAAGAGCCATAATGAAAATCCATAATGAGCCAGGGAAGTATAACAAAGGAAGATGTTTATCCCAGTCAAAGATTTATGTTGAGATGCACAACTCATACATATAGGCTTCGTCTTAATGCATTTACACTCTGTTTTGTTCCCAGTTCCTAATTTCTAATTTTTTAGGAGAGAATTAGAAATTTTTCTTCTAGTCAAAGCCATGAGGCCATGGAAAAATGAAGTTTGAAAAATTAGGCCAAGTAAAATGACTGTTCTCTTTCGAGAAACATACAAAGACTCCATTATAAAGGCAGTGCCTGACTTTTATTTGCTATTTTATTCTTTTGCAGGTTTCTATTGGAAAGAGCTTGCAGTTGAAATGGGTGTGTGTGCGCACATATACACAAATATGCATGCAGGCGTGTGTGTGTGTGTGCACACTCACAATGAAAGCCGGAAGATTAACAGAATTACAGAGTAACAAAACTTCCTTGAAAGTTGGAATCAATTATCCAATCTGATTCTACCACATTTACATACTTCCACAGTGAAAGCACCACATTGTAATTTCTCCATTCACCATGTGATCAAACAGTAAGTATTCCTAAGCATTACCAAAACGAGTGCTATATTTACGTGCTAAAGCATTACCTCCCGTGTGACAGTGAGAAAGAGACAGAAATGTCAACCAGAGACTCCTTTACTTATACCACACCTAAGCTGATGAACCAAAGTTATTAAAGAAAAGCCTTGCTGGTTGTGTATCACCCAGGCTTTGAACTTACCAAGGCCTTAGGTATTTCAGAGATTTATTCATGAAAGTCAATCCTGGATTTAAATTCAGAATGGGTGAAGGGGCTGCTCACTCCAGAAGCCCGCAGGGACCCTGTGGCCCACTGCTAGGCAACAGCCCATCTCCAGCACAGCAAACACACAGACCATGAAATGAATGACCTCATCTACAAATCAGCTATTTGATATGCAGATCGGACCACAGGCCTCTTCAATAACACAGCACTTCTCAGGGAGGAGGTGCAGTGGAGAAGTGAGTGGCCTTTCGTTGGGACAAACGCTGGGCTGCCTTACTCTCTCCCTCTGGCCCTTAACAATTTCTGAAGCTCTATTATCTTCATTTTTTATTTAGACGGTCCATTTACAGAACCAGGGTTCATCCTCTTCTCGTGAGTCAGGGGACTAACCTTAAGCCTAGACATGAAACAGGATTTCGAAGCCACCTGCACAATTGAAGGATAACGTTATCCGGACTCCTCTTGACAGATAATAGAACAAAACAAAAATATGGGTAGTCAGGCCACCACGCAGTCCTACACCCTCTTCCACATCTCACATCTCTAATGCATTTGCCAACTTGAGAATAACTATCGATGCCTGCAGAAGAAAAGGCGTTTGTGTTTCCATTTGTGTTGAAGTAGCAGTGCAAGTTGATGAAGGCATGAAAACATCCGCCTCGATTCTTTATTGATAGTTTTCTTTTGTGGTCACAATTTCACTCAGCACAGTGTGGGCGTCTCCAATCAGACCTACGGTTTGCTGGGTCACAGGACGGAGGTGTTTTCAGCCAACAAGTAAAAAAATTAACAATTCATGCCACCTACACCCTCCACTCCCCAGACTTCACACCCCTGATGAGAGCCGGCATGCGCTTCATATGGCCATAAAGGGCAGTGTAATATAATTTATATTGTCAGTGGTGGAGGGTTATATCCTGAAAGTCATAAACTATTACCATTTTATGGCTCTGCTGCAGCTATTAACTAAATGAAAGAGTCATTCATTTGAAATCTGGAATCTGTACAATGCCCAAGCTTAAATTCATCAAGGTCCACTGGTATAAAATATGTGAAAATATTAAAGGTAAAAGATTATACACAGTGGGGTTGGTGGGTGGGGCAGGAGAGGGTGTGGAGCACAACCCTGCAAAGCTAGTGTGTGACATGGAGTGTTTGTGGGATTTCTACCCACACTTACTTTTTGCATTCCCAGAGGGTCTCGTATTCTAGTCCTAGAGTTGAATCACATCAGTTAGTTCAGATTGTTTTGTATAAATGTTGTAAATCAATTAATAAGACTGTATACTTATCTTGACATATTTCCACACGTACTGGAAATGTGTGTGTGTGTGTGTGTACATTTGGATACAGATGTAGAAAGAGACAGAGAGGACAGGTGAGATAAAAAATATTTGGCTCTGGCATAAAAATTTGCACTGCTTGGGTCAGGGGTTAACGATTTTCCTTTCAACTGCTTCTACATGTATCTATTTTCAGGGTCTATGATTTCTTTTTTTGTTTAATTAAATATAAGCAAGTCACAATAAATGTGCTTATTTTGCTGACTCTGGGGATCTTGGGCACTAGGCGGCATCCCCTCCACCCACTGGCAGGAGATACAGTTTTGAAATCTTCCTTCGCATTGGAGAAATCTCTGCATCAAGAGTCATAGATGCCACTGGGGAAAACCACAGTTTGGGGTTTTACTTTAACAAACAAACAAGCAAACAAGGTTGAAGCTTGGAAAGAGTGTTGAATGAGCATTGAGATCTTATGGAAGTCCTTTTATCTATCAATTCAAGAAGTAGGGAAGTTGCTTGAAGTCCCCTGACCCCCAAATTCAGAGCACGTGAAGCTATTTTCAGATGCCAACCAGGACCTTTGTTACCCATGTGATAGTCACACAACACTTCTATGCCCCCACAGCTCCCCTGCTGAAGGCCCAAGCCCCTGTGTGAGTATATCTGGGATGAGGCATCCAAGAGAATAATTAAGGCTAGATGAGGTCATGAGCATGGGCCCTGACCCCGTAGGATCCGAGTCCTTAGAAGAGACACCTGTGTGCCCCTCTGTCTCTCCCCAAGCCCAGGGGAGGAGGGCCCCGTGCAGCCCCCTCCAAGCCGGGAAGAGGCTGTTGCCAGGAAACAGCCCTCCTCCAGAACTGGGGGAAAACGAATTTCTGTTGTGCAAGCCCCCCAGTCTATGGTGTTTTCTTATGGTAACCCCAGAAGACTAATATGTCCTCCTCGTATGAAAACATTTTGTTTCATAAGATCTGAAAAACAAAATTTTAACATTTACATGTAGTATACTGCATTTTGACACTCTGAGCAGTTGGAAAATCAATAAATGCAGTGAATCAAAATTGTCCTTTGTAGAGTTTTTTTTTTTAAGGCAAAATGTTGAACTATTCTCATCATGTAGGTATTATTTCAAAATCCCCAGAGAAGTGATACTACTAAAAATACCTGTGACATATGTACTGTGTTTACATTGCCCTTTAAGGCTTCATTTTAAGATCACAGTGGTATAAAAGAAGGGTAAAGCCTTGGAACTTAAGGAGCTGCTCTTTGAGTTGAGCTTTAAAATAAAAGTACAGATAGAAAGGGGAAGTGCTGGTGTAGCACTGAGTACATGCCGGGCATTTTATTAGTATCCTATTTAACTGCATTTCCAGTAATCAGAAATAAGCATTGATTTCCCATTTAATAGGTGAGGAAAACTGAGATTGTGGGAGGTGAGGTAACCTACCCAAAGTCATCACAAAATTAGAGGAGCTGGGATCCAAGCCACAACTTCCGTGTCCCCCTCAGTGCCTCAGTGCGCTGGTGAAGAAGGAGTTCCCCTCCTCCCTGCTCAGCTCCTCAAGAACAGGCCAGCTCCGAAGGGACCAAGAGGAAAAAGAAGCTCATTTTGTGTGAGAAGAAAAGGAGTGAGTGAAGATGCAGGGTTGGAAAAAAGCAGAATGCAGAGTATTGGCAAAATCCATTTGGCTGAATCATGAAAAGAATGCAGAGCATTTAGCCATAGATTGTAGAGGGCACAACTCCAGGCCCTGGAGCCTGTTCTCCAAAGACTGTTGAGTCCTTAGAATCCTTGGGAAATACAGCTCCCTGGATGGAGCACACTGCAACTTGCACCAGTAACACAAGGTGCCTTTCCAAAGGCCAGCCATGTGCCTTCTCCATCAGTGCCCAAGAAGAGCAGAGGCAGGGGGGCGTGCTGAATATTGGTTTACTTGGTTTGGACTTCATCTGAGCTCATGGGAGGTGCCACGGGCTCTGAATTAACGGAGTCACACCATCTCCTCCATGGTGTCCATGCCTCTCTGGGAGGCCCTGTGAAGGTACCGTGCCTGTTCCTGGGGCAGGTGGTAGCTTCTCAAGGCTTCTCAGAGGCATGGCTGCTCTGCCAATTCTGGACCTGTCATAGCGCCACCATGTCGCACAGTAGGTCCTCAGCACAGATCCATTCATCGGGGATGAGGGTCAGTGCAGCCCAGTCAGAGTTCCTCTGATTTCAGAACCAGGTGGTCAGACCCGGAACTCTCAGGTGCATGCTCTGAGGACAAATGGTGGGCTGAGGAATGACGGGTGAGCACTCCCCGGAGAGGGAGTATAGTTTGCTTCTTTTAAACCAAGTCTCATTTATCATTGACATGCTGCCAAAGAATGGTTGAAAATTAGTTCTGATCTGATGGGCATATTAACTAACATAAAAAGATACATTCATGTATATATTTTATTTGAAATAGACTGTGAGCACAGTGACCAAAATCTTTTGAAGAATTATATATTTTTGAACAATATCACTGTCTTGGTTAAAACAAGTTGGGGAGGAGGTGCATTCTTGTATTCAGGCATAACAGCAGAGAATATGAAGATAAAGTACTGCATGGTGGACTGGACAAAATGGATGTGGCCGTGCACCCATGTTCTAGGAGTGTCTCCACATCGAGTTTGCAGAACAGAGCGACTTGGGCTTTTTCGCACAGATATGGTACGTTCTCCATTCTCCATTCTCTTCCCTCACTGCTCGCCTCCTGAAACTAAAGCAGAAGACTCATTCCCTGCACACAGATTCAGTAGGGTGCTGTGCAACTTGCAGCGACAGAGTCGCAAGGCAGGGGTCTTGGTGTTTTTATTGATACATAGTTGATATACAATATTATATTGGTCTCAGGTGTACATACAGTGATTCAGCAATTATACACGTTGTAAGTGTAGTTTCTGCCTGCCTGCTAAGCCAGGCAATTCCAAACAGAAGTGGGCTTTGACAAGATCTTGTCAAAATGCCTCCATCTTCACTGCAAGCACCGCTGACCTACACCCTGCATGTCTCTTCTGTCCTTTATCCAGGAGAACGTGGGTAATCTTTCTATACTTTCTCTAGGCTTAAATTATTTATTTAGATGCTTTTCAATTTGGCACAATCCCAAAGCACATTTTTTTTCTTGCCAGCAATTTCGTCTCCCTTTTGCTGAGCCTGTGTGTATTTTAAGTGAATTCGCATCCATATGTTCCTCATTTCTGGTCTCTTAATTCATCTATATGTTGTTTTGTTTGTTATTTGACACCTGCTTTTTTAGGTTTCTATTAAGGTTTGTATACTTATTTTATTGTTTCCTTCCAAAAAAAAAAAGCCTTATTTAGGCATTATGGGAAATAGTTATGTATTAATGAACTTGAACATCTCCTCCTCTGTACCCCAAGTAGGAATAACACTGATGGTGAATTTATGATACCAGGCCTGGAAAGGTGGCTGATGTGCTATATCTCCTCCAGTCCTCCCACTGACCTGTCATGAAGTCACAGCCCCTGTTTTGCAGGCAGACCCACAGGAGAAAGCACACCTGAGGCGTAATACTCCTTGAGGAAGACTGATGGTTTAGACCTCTCTGCTTGCCAAAGCCCACACTCTCTCCATTATTTCCCCACTGCCTGGTACAGTATTTAATTTGGAAGGAAGGCAAGCTTATGCGAATGTACATTTATTTATATTCCAGATAAAATGTGCTTTCTTTGGGGGAGATTCCAGGGAAAAACTTTGCTCCTTTCTGGAGTTGTGTTTTTTAATACTCTTGTTGGAAAGTCAGTTCCAGTATCTTCTTTGTTCCTTCTTTCTGGAGACCTCAGTTTCTCAATAGAGGACCACACAGCAGTTGATATGTGGACCAGTGGACCCATGGAATTTTGGAGGCCTAGTGGAACTGCAGAAAACTAGGCATGCCAACCAGGCCCCTACTTTTCCTGGAATTTTTACTACTTATTATTAAAAAAAAAAAACCTAAACAAAAACCATGAATGGTCTTTAAAATATGCTAGAGTAAAGGTCTCTGCAGTAACTGCTCCAGAAATCATGAGACGGCAAGTTTTATGCTCTGTCCCGTGCTCTTGACACAATGGCTCTGGGTGTCTATGTCTCCATCTGCTAAGGGGCAGATGATACGTGTTAATAAATCTGGCCTCCAATCCCAATGTGTTGAAGCTTTTTACGCACCACAGAGCAATCCTCAAGACACTAGCTGGGTGTCCCAAAATTCACCTCGGTTCTGACGCTATCTCCCTGATGAGAGCACTAGACCCTGCAGTAAGACCTGGCCCCACTCCTCCACACTCCAGATTCTAGCTGTAAGTTCAGGTCGTCTCCTGTGCTTCTGACCAACTGGCTACAGATCAGAGTTTCCAATTTGGGTTTCATTAATTTGCTACACAGAACTCAGAGAAACATTTTACTCAGATTGCTGGTTTATTATAAAGGATATAACTCAGGAACAGCTGGGCAGAAGAGCTGCACATGGCAACAGCTTCTATGCTCTCTAAGCACGCCATTCTTCCTGGATTTCCATGCTTCACCAATCTGGAAGTTCTCCATACATTATACTTTGGGGTTTTAATGAAGACCTCATTATTTGGGCACAATTGATTAAACCCTTGACCACTGACCATCCATTCCACCTGCAGCCTCTTCCCCTCCCCAGAGGTCAGGGGTGGGACTAAAAGGCTCAACTCTCTAATCACAAGGCTGGTTCTCCTGGTACCCAGTCCCCATCCTTAGGTACTTTCCCAAAGCACCCAATCAACAACACAAGATACCTTTATCAGTCTCCTCACTTCGGGAGTTCCAAGGGTTTTAGGAGCGCTGTGCCAGAAATGGGGATGGAGGATAAATACATATTTCTTATTATAAATCACAGTATCACATGCACCTTGTTGTCCTTGCAAGGGTGTTGTGAAATCAACTCAGGTCACACGAACACCAACCGCTGTCAGGTGAGAGTGGTGTACCTGTGCTCAGAGCTGTACATCCCATCTCAGAATCCCTACTGTCCCCTGGGCTTGGGTCCCATAAAGAGACCTCCCTGGAAAGTCATCCTGGGTTCCAAACCAGGTGGATATGTACAGGGAAAATATTTCCAGAAAGCTTTTTGAAGGCCTTCCAGGGATATACCTCTTGGGAACAGTGGGCCTTTGTTATAAGGACCCTTCTCAACAGTTTCTTATTCTCCGTAGGAAAAGCCAAGGGACCATCCATCTCACAGGTGAAATGGGGGCTCAAACAAGGGGAGTGACTTATAATGTCCTGCCCCCCACCACAACCCAGAGCTCCGGGTGGAGGCAGACACACATTCATGGTCCCACAGAATGACATGCCCATCCTGAAAAATGTAGAAGGACTGACTGGCCTCAACAAATAATTGGCTCACAAATAATCTGGAAGTTACATTCAAGCCACAGCACTGAAGAAAATGATGGCAGTGAAAAGCACATATTGGACTAAGCTACGTGAAAGGCAGCTCGCTGAGAACTTTGCATGTGCTCTCCTAAGAATTCCCACTACCCTACCGGGCACATTAATACCAGCTTTATAGAGGGGAAAGGGAGCTTCTGTGATGATGTAAGGAAGTGTTCATGTTCAGGGAGCCAGTGAAGGGCTGAGTTTAGACTCCGATGGGGTCCATCCTGACGCCCACACCCGTGTCCTCGGCTTCTGTCCTGGCCAGGAGTCCAGGTGATGCGGGAGTTGCCTAAGTTACTGCCGCTGCTGAGTATTCCAATTACACATGCACCATATTTCAAACAGGAAAATGATTTGTGTAGGTTGGTTTACATCGGAGTGACATTCAATAAAAGAAATACATTCCTTGATCTTTGATTTGCTTAACAAGCAGCTTTCAACCTTCAGTTTTATTAATTGCTCTGAAAACCTGCAATTTAGGTAAAACTAATTACATTTGATTTTACTCACTTTGTTAGTTCCTTTCTAATATAAGTGGGATTGAAAACAATCACTCTCATCTATATGCGTCATATATGATATGACAATAGGAAATACTGGGAGACATCTATCCACTCCTTCAAAATGAGACCTAACTTGATTTCTAATGAAGGGTTTGCTCTTGTAAGAAATTGCCTTGATAAGTCTTTTCTTTCAGAAATCTTTTTTTTTTCTTGTTTCTTTTAAAACCCCAATTTCTTAGCCTCTTCTATCTTCCACAGCAAGGAATGACCCATGTTAATCACGCTATGGATGCACACTTTGGTCAAGACAGATACGGTATTTGTCACACCAGGAGGTGGGTGGCAAGACTTGGCAGAGAAGGAGAGAATGGGGTGGGGGGACAGAACTAGGCTCAAAACAGGAGGTGACTGTGAGCCGTCACAGCATGACTGAGATTTTGAAGTCGGGGCATGCACAGTACTGAATCTTGATTGCTGTTAGGAGAGTAAATCAGAGTCAGAAATCAAACATTCAAGAGTGTGGCCATAACCCAAGATAGAAAGAAGAAATCAGACGTTGAAGTGGTGAGCAGAAGATCAGATGCAAGGGGCTCCATGCCTCTGACGGCCCAGAGCCGCGGAGCAGGCCCGTCTCGGCGGCCGGGCCGTATCACAGAGCCTCTTTCGCAGACATCAGCCCTCCGGACTGTCCGTCAAATGATCACGCGATACTGACATAAACACGAGCTTCTTCCCCATATAACACCTGTTTGGGAGTCAGACAAAGTCACATTCATGGAGAAAAAAGGCTTAGACTTACCAATCATCCTCAAAATTGTGAGAACTCAGACTCACTCAAAGCCCTCTTGCAGGAAGTCTCCAGGGTGTGACAGAGCACACGGGAAACAGAGGCGTTGACCATCACTGCGGACAGCCTCATGGAGCCTCCCGCCCAGCTCTTTCTGCAGGGCGTGCTGTACGATTTGGGCAGGCTGGTTTAACTATCCCTTAACTCAATGGCAATAAACTCTCCTGCAAGGCCGTTGGAAAGCCTCTGAGATAATAATGTGTGTGAAGGGCCTGACATACAGCAGACGCACACATTTTGATAGATTCTTTTTTTTCCCTCTTTCCCTTTGTTGACTACTCTTCCAAAAAGCAGCTTAGACTCCATGAGAAGCTGAGAGGGAAGGCATCTGGCATTTCGGCGCTGTCCCCCTCCCACACGGGCAGAGACCAGTACAACCCAGGCCTTACATCGCGTGCTCCAGAGTCTCACAGCTCAGCAGGCTGCCGAGGACCAAGAAACCTAAGCAGGCCCGCAGCCACCGAATGAGCCCGCTCTGCCTTTGCCGTCTCTGCGTACTGGGGACGAGTTGTTCCCAGAGATGGAAACTACATCTCAATTGCGCATGAACTCAGGGTGATTTAATCTCATGTTTTCAGAGAAGAAACTTTCTTAATTCTCTGACAGTGGTACATGCATTTCCTCCTCCTTCTAACAACATGGTGAAGCCCCGTGTGGCCCAGCTGCCACTGCAGATCAGTGGGCTTGAAGGCTGCCCTGGGCCACGAGTGGGACCTTGGAGCAGAGAAAGCTTGTCTCCTTTGCTTACCCGCCCCGTCCAGGGGCTAAGAAACAAGACGTGAGGAACGGCCGCTCAGGAACGTTTGTTCCGCCAGTGGAATCACGGCCACTGTGAGCGCCCCCTGCTGGAGACCCATGTATGGTCCTCAGAGGCCCTTGCAGCCCGAAGTCCTCTCCAACCACCAGAAAGTCTCAGACTGCATAGGAAACCCGTCCTGGATTAGGATGGAGAGGTTAATGGGCACACTGACTCCACGGAATTTTCCTTTGGCAGCACTTGTAGTTAGAACAACGCTGGACTGGGCTGGGGCAGAAATTTGGGTTTCTAAGCTTGGCTTGTCCAGTTTGCTGTGTGCACCAGGGGACCCCTGGGTGTCCCGTGACAGGGTGGAGAGGATGGCATGTAAGTGTCCTTCCAGGTCTGAAGCCCCTGCAAGGCATAGCCGTGAAGATCCAGGGCTTGGAGTGGCACAGACACGCCTCTGTCTCAGCTCCACCATTGATTGCAAGTCACCAAACCTTTTTCGAGTTTATAAGCAAAAATGGGGAATCATTTTAAGAGTCAAACAAGATAATGTAATCATAGTATTTAGCTCATTGGTTGGCCTATAAAAAGAAGCTAATACATTTTAAAACTGTACTGTGATTGCTTATAAGATCTGTTTGTTGATAACTGTTAATAAATATATTAACAAGATGGCCTTAAAGTTTAATGTTTAGTAAAGACATTGAACTTGGGGAGCAGGGTGAGGATTCCTGCTTCTGCACTGTAGCGCCAGAAAAGGTACAGAAAAAAAAAATCAAAAGGACAAAACAAATAAGCACAAAGCCCGTAGAACATCGCTCACTGCAGCAGAGTCCGTGGCCCAGCCCTTCAGGCCTGACAGCAGGGCCTTGCACCTCCTGGGTGTCCAGTAGCCTCTCTGCCCCTGCCAGCGTTCTCATGGCTAGTAGAGCCGTCACATCACAGAAGCGACCCGTAGAAACCGCATTTATAGTCAACCTGCATAGAAAAGCCAAAGGAAAGAGTCAATGCAATTAACCCAGAGTGAAATCCTGCTTCGAAGAAATTCTCCCACTCTATTCTTGGATTTATAGTACAAGGTTTTTGCTGTAATGGCTCTTGTAAATTAATTGCAGACACAATTGTCTACAGGCATTCTCTGAAGAAGTGGCACATAGTTAATTGCACCCTGAATTAGCCAATTCTGCCCATAATTAACCATTTGAAGACAATTAATTGCATGCATAATATTTGCACCTGTGACTAATTGGAGACCCTTATATTGTTCCTGGAAGAAAGAAATAAATAAATAACAACAACCACTACAAAAGAACCAGGAGCTCCTCTTTAAACGTGGTCCTTTATAGTACACAGTCCCACAGTGCCGGGAGGGGACAGCGCTCAGGAAACGTTCGTCTGTGTTAAGCTGCCTCCATGGAAAAGCAGCTGTCAGTCATCTATACCTGCAAGGCGACAGAGCATTATTTTTAACTTGCCTTCTTTCTTTCCCCACCCTGCCTGTTTCTAAAATGAACTAACTGGCCTTAAACTTAATTTCTTTGACTATCCAATCAAAAATTTAAGGCTATCTGAGGTTTGGAAAAGTTAAGACCGTCCCTCCCATTGGAATAAAGGTGCTGTGTTAAGAGCTAGGCTGTGTTCTATTGCTCTTGCCATTGCTCCAGGAGGCTGGCTAGCTGTGCTCGCCCCAGTGAAGCGCAAATGTCCCAGCAGCCCCACCGAGCAGGTCAGGTGGGGCACCCAGGTCTCCGTGCCGTTAGAGGCCTATAAGGTGGGGCACCCAGGTCTCCATGCCGTTAGAGGCCTATAAGGTGGGGCACCCAGGTCTCCGTGTGGGTAGCAGTCGCTCTTGCTTGACATCTTCGTTGGCCAAGAACACCGCAGTTTTGCCATGTGGAACTACCCCTTTGCAGGCCCTCATGGGTGGGAAGGACCATCGCCTTGAGTGATGTCTACCCTTCCACTGTCTCATTCCAGTCAGGAGACCCATCCCATTAAGTTCTGCAAGTAGCTACAGTTGCATAGTATCTGTTTATTACATGTCTTTTCTATAGCTGTCTAGGACGTCAGTTGTGGGCACCCATCATCTTCAGTTTCCTCTGGAATGTTGATTTTTCTGGATGCATATTATTATACACGGGTTATTGCCTCCCACACTGGATTTTAAGTCCTCATTCTGTCTCTAGATAGATATCTGCACAAAGCACACATACATTGGAGGATTCATCACTGAGTGTCCACCACAGCAGCTGTCCTCGTGTATTATAGATTTTTCCCATCACCCACTGAAACTTGCATTTAAAGCCGCCCTAATAAAACAGGCAAACATCCTGCTCAATACACGCTTTAGGAAAAGGGATAAATCTCTGGCCAGCTTCTCTCTCCCATGTAGATGCTCTCAGCCACGGGAAGGGTAAGGGCGAGGGCTTCTGTGGGTGAAGGCAGGGCAGTAAGAGACCTGAGCAGCCAGGGGACTGAGGAAGGGAGCGGAGAGGAGGGAGGAGAGGGGCTGAATAAAAGCTACTTGGCCCTGGTCAGGCTTCTGGTCTTGTAAGATTCTTACATTTCCCCGGAGCTCCTCTACATCCATATTTATTCTTGCTCTGGGTGTTAATATTCACAGAAACCTCGTGACCCCACCTTCCCTGGGCCCCGCCCTCTGCGCTCCCTGATTGTCCCCCACAAAGGCACACAGACATCCATCAGGGAGCCACTGAACACCACGTGGCATGAGCTCATACATGAATAATTTATACAGACATGTCTTTGCTGATGGATGCTACAACATGCAGAGTCGTACAAAAGCAATGAAAGAAGGTGCTCCCCGAATGTGAGGCACAAATCAGATGGTGGGGCGCCCAGCGGTATTGTGGAACATGGGCCTTAATAATGTTAAAATCTCTCCGCAGCCTCCATGGGGTGAGCTTCAAAGACACCAGCTCTCAAAACACTGCCTCTCTTCAGAGCGTCAGTCACAACACAACCTTTTCTCACATTATTTGCAAGTTGCTCACCTGGCCCACTCTTCAAACCTGACCTGACTGCGCCCTGCCAGGCAGCAGTGTGGCGTAAGCAGTCGTTATGGAGGAACGTGGTGTGAGCATGGAACGTCCCACATCCAAACAGCTTGATTGAAGAAAACAGATGGAAATGAGGAGGTAGGAGAGAGGTCAGGACAGGAATTAAGAATCAGATTCACATTTATTTACCGGCCCTCTCCATGCTCCATACACACATTTCAAAATGGTTGTCTTGAAAAAATGGAAGAGAACAAAAAAAATCACAAACCCATTAGCCAAAGACAAATGACGCTCAGGCCCGAGGCCTCCCTAGTCTCCGAAGTGGGCGGAAGTCATTTCTCAGCCTCCGAGACGCAGGCACTGTCTGCTTCCAGCTAGGCTGCCTGGGTAGTGAGTCAGACTTGAAGATCTAGTCCATCAACATGATGCTGCTGCTTGACCACGACTTCTGGCAGGCTAGACTTAGAGATGAAATATGAATGAAGGAGGGAGGAGACAAAGACGGAAGCTCCTGAATGGGGCTGAGCATTTTGTTCTCCAATGTCTGTGGGGGATGAGAGAAAGCAGGTGTCAGAGGGCCTGTGGAATCCACTCATTTTCCCTAAGAGAAAGTCAGCTTTTTTGACCCACAGGGAGGGGCATATTCAGACATAGGCTGAGCCTTGTTAGAGCTAACGCATTGCTGTAAAAGTCCACAAAAAATGCCCAGGATGAAAACAAACGAGACTGTTCCAGAGAGCCTCTAGACCATCACACTGCCCTTGTGGGGGAGGAACCAGCAATGGACTACAGGCGCTGTTGCTTACAGATGTACTCATTTTACATGGTCTGAAGCCAAATTCTGCCCATAACACTTTACACCGAGAGTACTGCTTGGCAGCTGCAGCCGGAGTGTGAAGACATGCCGTAGATTTTACTGGTAAGCATTAGGGAACCCTGTGACTTAAATATCATCTAGGGGCAGAAGGTGAAGACGGGGCAACTTTCAAAGGAAAAAAGCAGATAATTCAAATTTAAAAATAAAGTTAGGTTCTGAAAAAATGTACACTTTTTAAAACTTTCTAGCAAAATTTGCTTATGACACTTTGGGTCTATATGCGGCTGGAAAGCAACTCTCTCTCTTATTGTCTAAGCCTCACATGTATCTGGCTACAACAGATTCATAATATGTCTAAAGCATGGGCTCTGATAATTGCAAAGTGGGTACAGTACTCTGTGCTGAGGAAGTTTAATTTAATTCAGTGACAGGAGTGTGCTAGAACCCTGCTCTGGGCACACTGGAGGAATTAGGAAGCTGAGCTTGTGGTTTTCCAGATGTCTTGGAAGATTAGTGCAAGAACCAGTGTGGAAAGCCCGTGGCTCCCCACTGCTGTCCTGACACCCTTCTGCCAGGAAGGGCCCCTCTTCCCCACCTGTCCAGCCCTCAGATTGAATCTTAATGTGGAGAGAAGGGGCTGGGAGCTTTCTGACAGTGGGGGCAGGCTCCACCAGTGACCTCAGAGAAAATAAGTCATCGCTCTTTAATTATTCCTTTCTGGGAGTTGACCTACCACACAGCTCCATCCAGTGTGTTGAAATTAGCTACAAGGAGATATTCAAAATGAAGAAGTATGCTGGGTTTTCCTTCTATTGAGGCTGCTTTCCGTACACAGACACAGTGGGCTAACTTCTACTACGTGATGCCTACGGGGTAAATTTGGGGAAACACTTTTACATAAGTAAGCCAAGTTGTAGGAATTCCAAAGGAAACTAACAGATTCATATGACAGAGGAAAATATTTACTGGCTTGAAGCAAACAGGCTTTCTTTGCTTTCACAAAATAAAATGTTTGATCTAAGGGGATGATTAAGGCCATCCAATTAGTTTCACAAACTACTCACTATAATTTAAAAAAAAAATGCTTTCCCTAGAATTAGACAAAGGCAGTTTAAAGCACAGCCTGTGGAAATATGGCTTGGGCTCACCTGGAGGCGATTCCCCAAGACTTTCACTATGAAGGCCATTGGTACAAAATCGGCAGAGACGTAACTTGAAACTGGCACTGTTTCTGCCTGGCACCATTCTACTCAGCAGGCACATTGGGTAGAATAAGGTAGGCAAGGGATGCAAAGGCGTGCACGCTAGGGGGAAATGTGGTTGTTTGGGGGTTAGGCACACTGCGAGGAAATGACAGGAAAGTGAAGGAGGGACAGATTTTATCAAGGTCAGAGGTCAGTGAACTGCAGACTGGAGGCAGAGCCCGTCTGGCCCTTCCTTGTTTTGGTGAAGGCAGCTTTAAGGAGCCCAGACTTGCCCACTGATTAGGTACTGGTGGTGGCTGCTTCCAGGACAGCCACAGGGCTGGGCAGCTGTGACAAAGACCTTAGGACTGGCAAAAGCAAAACCACTTACTACCTGACCCTTCATAGAACAGGTTTGCCAACCCTGCTATAAGCAATGGACAACGTTAAGATGTGTTTCCATGATGACACGGGATTAACAGGAGAGCCGAGGAACCAAGGCGTGGGAATCCAAGATCACTTGAAATTTTTCCAGCTCAATAAATTTGGGATCCTTCAGTTAATTTTAGAAAACTGTGTCATCAACAAAAACGTATGAAGTCACGTGCTAGGTAGTCATTAGGTTGTATAGGTTAAATTTTTCCTGACCAAGATGATAGGGCTTCTTTCAATATTTCTCAGTTTTTATTTCATCAACAGTGGTGCACAGAGCAAGAGCCAGCTGAAATGTGTGGATCACTGCACGGTGGGCAACAGTTAATTCCCACAGCAAAGTGGCAAATAGCACTTCCCGTATTATTCTCTAAATCACCAAGGCTTTGTTATTATTTAGCCAGACACTTTCTATATATCTCTACCCAAAACACTGAACAAGAGAGAGTTTCTGGGTTTGCTGCTAGGCCAAATACTACTGGATTCTGTAAGATTAGGGCTCCTTGTCCATTACCTAAGGAATGCTGATTAGGTTATACAGAGAAGTGGGCTTGAATATTTAAATAAGAAGTTCGTTCATCCACCAAGAAGCTAAAGGTCCAAGCTTGAAGTATAGGTTTCCTTAATAAAAAGGATGGAAAATGCTCCCATAAAAATGGTGTACATTACTAGCAAAAGCCAAATGGGTCTGTTTTCCATCTGGGTTTGGGGACATCTTGTCTCTTTCCCATATGATTAGCATTTTCCATGATTATGGGTGGCGATTAAAATTCTGCACAAAGGGGAAAAGGGCTCTGGTTGAAAACTGTGTCACCCTCGACTTGTGGTATCTCAAGAAAGGTTCGCTCAATGCAAAGTTTTTCTGAAATGTATTCAGTAACGGAGAGGATGACCCGTGAGTATAAGCAGTTAAAGGGATGAGAATGTTCGTAAGGGTGGGAGGAAGTGCGTGTACGTTATCCTCCTTCAAACATTTCTGACTGTTTAGCAGCCCTCGGTTGCTCACTCCCCGGTTTCCTGATTGGTTTCTTTTCTTTGTTACTTGTCTCAAGAATCCAAGTTCATGACTAACTTGCTCATAATTTCCCCTTGGAAATAAGTCCATTTTTTTCTTCTTACTTTCAATGCAACTTTTTCCAGCATTTTGGAGAACCCTCATAAAGCATTTGACTAAGAGATACAGTGGAGAGAGAAAGGATTTGAAGGAAGTCAAAAGAGCATTTGCCTCCCAAATGCGATATTCTTTGGCTAGTGTGACCTTGGGCTGGTGGTCCTTGTTTATCTCTTTGGGTTTCATTTTACCCATCTATAAAATAGGGGGTGGGGGGAAATGAAAATTAAAGAAAGGAAGCAAAAACAGTTTGACAGTCCTCGGCTTTTACCACCCTGAGGGTATAGAGGGGGTCAGAATTAAGCCTCCAGAAAATCTCCTTCAAGCCATTGCACCAGGTACCCCAGTTGAAAATCTGGATACCTCGTTTGCTAACACTGTGAACTTGAGGAAGCCACTCTCCTGTAAGCTTCACCTTCATGTGTAGGGTCAGGGTGCAAGCAGACCCTCCTCACGGTGCAGTGAAGGTTGAGCAACCCTGTTCATGGACCCGCACTCTCGGGAACTCATGGCTGTTGGCCTACCTCAGGCTGCAGCTCTGTTGGGGGTGGCCCAGCGTGGGCTCCATCCTCCCTCTGTGTGAATCATGAGGCTAGCTTTCACCTTCCCGATGGCAGGCACTGCACTGTATGCAAGCCTCTTTCCATCTGAGGCCCAGCCCACCTGCTGACCTAAGGCTCCCATGCGTGACCCACCCCTGGTGCTAAGCTGCCACCATTCTCCTCCAGTGAGCCGGGGCTGCCAAAATAGGATGTACCAGACTGGGCAGCGTCAACAGCAGAAAGGTGGCTGGGTTTCTTCCAGTTCTGGAGATGGAGTACAAGGCCAGGCTGCCAGTCGGGGTGGCTTCTGGTGAGGCCTCTCTCCATGGATTGAAGGTGGCTGCTTTATCCTCTGTGTGAATACAAGGCTCTTCTTAGAAGGACATGGTCCCATGAGATGAGGCCCCACCCCATGATCGCATTTAACCCGTCACCTTCTCTCAGGCCCAAATACAGTCACGCTAAGGGGGAGGCCTTCACTAGGCATTCTGGGAGGACAGAGTCAACACATAGCAGGGTCTTTGGGGGTTGTGGTGCATTCACCCTGAGAGACCCCAGGAGTCTGGGGCACTCCTAATGCACCAGGCCCTGTGCACTTCCCCCTTCATGAACATCAAGCCCTCCTACAGCCGTGCCTCTTCTCTCAGAAATGTCCAAGTGATGCTTTAAGAAATGGGATCTGTTCTTGGGACTTTGCATGTAACATATATATATATATATTCTTATGCACAAATATTTACAATATTACATGTATATAGTAACCTTCATCCCGTGGTCGTTTGATCCATGCCGGGCGTGGTGGCTGCTGATTCCACTTAAGTGCCCACTGGCCAAGTGGCGGGGACCCTGTAGGGCTCACATTCCCTTCGGGATGGCTTTCTCCCAACAGTCTCTGGAAAAGGACCTGCAAAGTGGAAGCGAGGGCTCTGTCAGTAGACAGGCTGGGGAGTGGGAAGCAGCCTGGCGCTGTGGCCCGGATGCTCCCCTCCAGCCCTCAGGCAGGGCTCTGCACCTGGCCGGCCTGCATCGTGGCGCCTCCATGGCTGCCGTTTCAGGGGAGGAGCTTTTGTTTGTTTAGAGGAAGTGTCTGGTGATCGGCTGGGCCACCATAGGGGGCATGAAGCCCTTCACTTTGGCAGGAAGAGAGGGCTGGGTGCTGCAGAGTGGTGTGGAGCGTGGAGAAAATGAGGACTAGAATGTGCCTTTATGGTCTGGTGCCAGATTGTGCTGCGAGGTGAGCAGATGCTCACCTAGAAAATCCGAGCACCCACATGGTGATGGCTGCTGTGTGCGCATGGGGCCCTGGCAGTTTGTAGCGGACAGATGGGAAAACCAGAGGAAGGAACAGAGCACGTGCCGAGAAGGCAGCGCTTCTGGGTGCTGGTGAAGGCTGCCTGCAAAAAGCCCCATTTTTAATCCTCCTACCCCTCTGCCCCCCATTGCAGGTTACCGTTACTCTATCTTCTTAGCAGTAACAGGAATTTTAAATCATCCAGAAAAAAATGAAGTGGTTATTGATTAAAGGATCTAAGAATATATCTCATAAAAGAGATGACTTCGGTATTACATCAAAATATTCAGATCCGACCCCATGGACCCACGCTGGCAGGGAACTTTCTAATAATTAAATTTAGCACGTGAAAATTTACCATTCTGACTCCTACTCAGATTTTTTTAAAGGAAGCGTTTTCATTAAAATCGCCTGAGTGGCTGCTACGTCACTTGCTGGATTAAATCCTGGATCCAGTCGCTGCTCTTAATCACTCAGACCCAAGGCAAACACGAAATGTGGAAATCATAATCCTCTTTCCTATAAATAGCTTCGTTTCTGAAGGGCTGTTCTCCATACCTCGTGGCTCACGTGGACACCTAGGAGGCCTCGCACCTTCGGAAGCACTGCCGTCTCATTTCATTCTGAATGCTTTGGGACTTATCTTACAACATAGCGTTTTCTTGCAGAGAAACCTGTGCCGAACTCCTGTCTGCTCCTTTCAGGCAAGGAGGTAATTCACATTTTTAAGAAGCTTCTGTCTTTTTTGTCTTTGCCTCAGCTATGACTGTTAGAACTTCTAATTACTTGGCCTTCGGAAGGATGAGAGGCAGGTGGCTAGGAGCACAGCCTCTTTGTTCTGGGCAGCTGGCATGCGTCTTCCTCTGTTCACATTTATGAAGAACAGAAAATGGACTCTAATTAAATCCCACAGTTTTCAGATAACTCAATTGAGTAAACTGACAACGATGTTATCTGTGGGTCTGTTGTCCTGTTTGATCAAGTTCTTTACAGAGCTGTCTAATCCCCCATAAACCTGCCCAAATGTTAAAGTTCAGAGAAGCCTTTGAACAGAAAGATTCTTCCGTAGTTTCCAGCATGGGGCAGAGGAGATGGGGAAGTCATGTTTGTGGTGTTCACATTACTCACACAGAGGGGTTCTTAAATTAAAAAAATTAAAAAATGAAACACTTCCCCTCTCCTTTGACTTGTACTGGTGTGTTATAGACTCTCGCTCAGGGCACAGAATGATGTACATTTTCACTTATTTCTAGAGTGAAAAGAGGTGCTTCGAGATCATACCTTCTGAACCGAGCTGTGTCTACGTCTCCTGCCTCCTGGGCCCCCTACCAAGTGCTTCACAGGCATGACCTCTGTTGGTGCCTATGACGTCCCGAGTTACCCACTCCTCTTTGGAGATGAGGCTATCGAGGCTTTAGGCAGGTGAAATATCCTGTCCAGAGTCACTGTTGAGAAGACACCTCTGAACTAAAGGGGAGAAGAAGAGGAAAAAGTCAATGTGAAACCGCTGTGCGTGATGACTGTGCTCTGGTCTGTGGATCAGTGTCAGGGCTCCAGCGGGAAATGCATCCCCAAGAGGAGAATTCAGGAGGTCTCATCAGAAAGGCCTGGGTGGGCAGAGGAGCGTGGAGGCTACCGGCATTCCTAACCCGAAGGAGTGGGATGCAGGTGGGACAGAATGGCTGTGGAACCTGCAGGGAGACAAAGAGATACACCACGTGCTTCCCAAAGAGCTGTGACCTTCATCTGGGGAAACAGCCGCCTGTGGCGACCTTGCAGGGACAGAGCCAAAACCATCTCCCCCTCCACCCCAGCTAGGGAAACCCGCCAACTGAGCCCTCCTGGAGTCCAAAGGGCATGGAGTCCTGCTGGTGCTGTGCACAGCTGGCCTTCCCATGTGGCCGGTGAGGGCGGGAGAGCGATGGAAGGCCAGGGAGGAGGACATGAGCTCAGGTCTGTTCTCCCCACTCACCACCCGCTTCTTCCCAAGAGTTGCAGCCATGCGGGCTGCCTGCCTCCTGCCTGGTGTCCCCTCTTTCTCTCTGGTCACTTAAAAGAATGCTGATGACCACCATGAGGACAAAAGAGCACCTCTGTGTCCAGAGCAAATGCAGTGGGGCTCTGTCTGCATGAAAGCGTGCAGAGGTGGGGCAGGCTGAGGGGGGTGAGGCTGGGAGGTGAGCTTCCTGTTCCCAGGGCCTCGGGCACTGGAGGCCATCTGGCTCCACCTAGTTTGGATATGGGACACCTGGATAAAATCCTAGGCCATCATTCATGGTTTAGGGCATCAGATATGTCTGTCATTAGAACTCCCACTGAAGGACACTTGGGAGGTGTTACCCCACTTAAATGTTATTTCATTCATTGCTTCATTTGCTTGTTACCAGACATTGAATAAGGGACATGCTATAAGCATGCATTAACTTACTCTGTGCTGGAGCAAGAAAGACACTTTGAAACATGGTCTGCTGTTGGAGAATGTCAGGCTACAGGCTACTAAGAACATTAGAATCCCTACGAATAATTCTAATTCACTTTGGAAAATGGCAAAACCCATGAGGGTGGGAGGCCTATTACTATCAAGTCTCTGATTAATAATAAGCAAACTTATTATCTGTTGAGAGAAGGGGAGATTATTTCTACACTTTGCATTGGATGCTGAAAGCTCAAGTTCATCCCCAGTAGAAAATTCCCTAGAGCCACCTTCCTAGAAACCTGGAATAACTCTGTCCCAGATTTGGGCTCTCTACTCTGGCCTCCAGGAAATGGCGGCGTGAGCTGAGCCGTGCAGGGTCAGGCGGCATGCTGCCTGCTATGGCCCGTGGAGGGTTCTTGTGTTCAAGTCGGACTCACCAACAAAACAGCCGAGTCCTCAGCAGTCTCCCCTCTGTCTTCCGTGTGCCTGCTCGCCAGAGCCTGCTCCTGCCGGGAATGCCGGTCCCAGACAGTTCCCGGCACCCAGGGAGAGGCTGAAGTGGAATCAATGAAGCGATGTCCCGGGTCCCACAGCAAGCCGACTCCAGGATGAAGCCACCAGGTCTCCAGTCAACGTCCTCTTCATCACGCCATGCTGGCGTAAAACAGGTGAGAGGAAGCCAGGTAGAATAAAGCTGATCTTCCCTTTTATTAAGTTACAATAAGTTCATAATGAAAACTGACACAAGAACGTTTCCAGGCAGGTCTCTTCTCTTCAAACCCCCATGAACCTGACTGCCGCCTTGGGGAACCGGCTCGCTCTGCGTCTGCGTTCCTTGCCGGCGACCAGGACCTGTGTCTGACCTGCCTTCGTGTGCCCTAGACACACAGCGTCGGATGTGGGAAAGGAATCTGGTAACTGCTGCCGGGCAAATGCTGGTGCTGGTGCTGGCCCTCGGCCTTCCTTTACAGCTTTACTACGTCTGCAGCAGGCATTACTGAGGGCCTGCTCCACGGTGCTCCTTCACACCGCTCCACAGGTAACTCTTCTTAAGACCTTGCCAGCTTATCTCATCGTTCCCATTGTACAGGGAAGGAAATGGAGGCTCTGGCAAACTGAACAATAATACCTAACACTTCTTGACCTGACTGTGTCAGGGACTGTTGCAAGCACTCTGTAGGTACTTTCCCACTTCATTCTCATGACAAATCTATGAGGCAGGGGAAATTACGATCTCCTATGATGACACAGAAGCACAGAGAAGTTGAGTCAATTGCCCAAGGTCACAAAGCGATTAAATGGAGGACCTTGGATCTGAGGAGAGTTCATTCTACTTTAGTGCTCAAATCCATAATGACTTCACTGTACTTCCTTTTTTAATGACAGGCCAAGGGCATAGAAGTACACCACGCCCCATTCTTTTTGTTAACGACTAGCTTTCCAATGTTGAGTGTGTCTCTCTCTCACACACCTGGGCTTCTCCATCCTTGAGAAGCTGTACAAATACACATTTTCACACTTTACTCATACAGGTCTGCCCTTCCCACCAGGGGTTGCTGTGTACATTCCATAGAGGCAACGTGGACCCATCAATCCTGGGCTTTCAAATGCCAGCATTTCTGACTGAATTCTTTCATGCTCAACCTTTTCTGCCAGTGCACCCATCTGTCCAGGCCAGCACCCAAGGAAAATACTTCTCCACATTTTGAAAGTCGTAGTAACTTTGGGAAAGAGCTCAAAATCTGAGAGCTAAACCTCTAAGTATTAACACTTAATATGTGTGACCTGAGTAGTTCATGTCATTTTTATGCATTTCCTATTCATCGTCTGAAGAGTAATAATAATATAAACAATTACAAGAACAGTAATGATTATGGATGAACCATGATGAGGATAAAGGAGAGCATGGTAACCAGGTTTTAAAAATGATAATGACAATTAGATGTAGGATTATTATTAATACAGATTCATTTATTTCCACCCTATTAGAACTCAGGGAAAGACTCCAGAGGTTTAGGGGAGCGGGTGACCTAGAGCCATCCAGCCTCTCATTGCTCCTTTATTGGTCAGTGTACGTTCCCACCTCCAAAATGCCAGAAACGATCCTTGCAGGCAATGTAATGTAGGAGAGAGGTCATTTATGTCACTTCAGGCAAGCTAATTAACATTTCCGAATATCCATAGCTATTGACACTTAAAATTCTCAGGGTTGTCATGGGGAAAATGAGGACGCTAAACATACAGAGCTGAGCTCAGAAATATGTATTTTCTTCTTCCCTTAGGATGGAATTATTTTTATGAAATCAGAGAACTCATAAACAAATTTAAGGCAGCTAGTTATCTAGTGTTATTACTGGCAAATAAAATTGCTGGCCCTTCTCTCTTCTCTTTTGCCAACACTTTGATTGTTTTTTGATTTCAGACTCCATTTTTGAGGTGAGACAGCTCCCTTAGACGTAGCCCCCGCAGAATGCCTGCATGCTCACAAAATAAAGGAATGCCTGCTTGATTAGCGACAGAGTATTTATACTAGCTTCCCAACAGAAGCCAGATTCTCTCTCTATAAGGTAATTGGCATATCTGTTTACATACTTTATATAAGAGCTACCTGTATACGTGAAATAATAGAAGTAAAATAGGTGTGGGGAGACAGCAGACCTGGGTTTAATTTCAGTTCAACAAACTTTTATTTCTGATGCCATGGGAGAAGCATTGCCATTTTATGAGCCTCACTCGACTCATCTACAAAATGGGGATTAACAAAGCTGAAATGTGTAAATTTCTTGACACAATGTCCCATATATGGTAGGAAGTTCACAAATGAATATTTATCATCATCTTCCCCTGTAAGGGCATTATTTGAATTTTATGTAGCTACATGGACTCCATAATGAGGGCCACTGTGTCCTGCACAAAATATGCTCTTGGTGCATGTTTACAAAATTAAACTGAATTAAAAAATTTAGAGATAATCAACCAAAAAATATTTGACAGGAGTACATCAATATTTTTCATTATTAAAAAGCAATCTCAGCATGTAATGGTTTTATATTTTGCATGTGGACTTTGTAATTATAACTAAAAATCCAAAACATTCAAACCTTTCTTTGTTGGCTGGTTGATTTTTCTTTTACAGGTGACCTTGAGTGTGGTAATAACTTCATGGAAAGAATATACAATTTGGGGGAAGAGTTTAATTTAAAGACTATTCATAAGCTACATGAACTCAGGTAATTTACCATATTTTATTGACTCAAAGGTGCCACTAATGATAAGGTGCATATGTACCTCTGAAATGAAAGGAAACACTGCCATTACACCAGGGCATGACTGCTAATGTATTAAGCGCAAGGTGAATCCTCTTTCTGAGATGTTAAGAGAAAATGTGATTATTGATTGAAATACATTATTTGACTTCTATGACCCACAGTTTCTCCATCAAAAAAGAAGGCTGATGATAACCAAGAGGATACTGAAAGGATCACATGCAAATGGACTGTGAATTTCCTTTCCAAACTGTAAAGCATAGCAAATATTATTTACAGAAAAGAGTTCCTTTGATGAGAAATCCAGTTTTGAGTAAGACACGTCCCTTCCCCTCCTTGTCTATTTTTGTACTAAGTGTTGATATTGTTCCCCCCCCTCTCCCTCCCGTAGTGTCCTTGCTGGCATTTGTGGAAAGGAATGTCATGGCCAGAAAGTAAAATATTTTGGGTTTACTTCAAAATATAATCATGGAGAGCCCCTGAACATGTATTACTTTGGCTTGGGTATGGACTTCTCAAAGGATTTATTAGTTATACTTCTAACTTTTAATTGTTTTCAGTAATTATCCAAATTCAAAACTAGTAGTTTAGTAATTATGCAAGAAAGATTCTACAACCCATTAGGATTATTCACTTAAAAATTAACACCATATTTTAAACAAATCCAGGGAACACAAATAAAAAAGCCAACATCACAGAAAAATCAAGAAAATCATCCAGATAGGGACACAGCTGGACTATTTAGATAATAAACGACTTTTGGAATTATTTTCATACATCCAGGGTGTCAGAGATAAACACTTTTATGGTACCTTCAACAGATCCATTGACTTCAAATTTTGGTATCGCAGAAGGAGGGAGGGACAGTGAGAGAGGGAGGGAGAGAGACGTGTTCCTGGGATCTCTGTTACACTGTGTGGGATGACATAGCTAAAGGAGTACATGTCATCGGAATGAAAAAAAGCTAAGTGTTGCATATTCATTGTCTCCTGGGCTTTTGCCAGGTCTCTTGATGTGACAGCACCTGCACGGAGAAATCCTCTGATTAATGCCTTGTGCCCCCCCAAGCTTCTGACTTTGTAACTCCCCCTGCTGCCGCTGGCAGAGATGGTAACCACTCCCTGAATGTGATTCATTCGTGGGGAAGCACAATGAACTAATGAAACTCAAATGTTTTGCAAGTCACAGAGAACATGCAAAACTGTAGAATGCCACATGAAGGCATTAACAAAGTCATGATATGTGACAGGAACCGTTTTGAGGAAAGAGCGAGGGCCTGAAGCATATTGCAACATTTTCCCTGGGGATTCTTCCAAGTTCATCTCCTGAATAACTCAGATAATCAAACACTGCCCCAAGATGATATTCTGCCATCTTCAAGCCTTCCCCCAGAACATTTTCTTCCCCACCTCTACTCTGGTGGAATCCTAAACAGGCTTCCTATTTCAACTCCACTTCCCCTTCACCCATAAAATTTTCTTATCTCCATGTAATCTCTCTCCTATAAATCATTCCGCTTAACACACCCTCTATACATCTATAATAGATCTTATTCCAGTTACTCAGGGACTTAGAGAAGCCTGCCTCACTTTCAGATTCAAATTTCTATGTTTTATTCATATTTATAATCCCAGAGTTTATGCATAGAATTACTATTTGTTGGTTAAATTTAATTTTGAATAATAGAGGAAAAAAAAACAGCTTTGTAACCTGGGTGGGGAATGAGACTAATTTAATGTCACAATGGTTGTCACAGAATAGAGGGTACCACATGGTCAGTGTGCCTCCGTGCCCCACGACTATCCATCTCAGGTAACTCCACTCCCTCACTTCCGCTGAAGAAAAACAGCTGAGTCCAAGTAAATGAGAATGATATTATAAAAGAGAGACCATTAAATATGCAGACCTTTTACTTTGCTTTTAGTAATTAAGTACTTGAAACACGGCCTACTTTTCGCACACTCAGTTTGCCAGTTATATAATTGAGAACTGTTGCCATTAGACAGTGCTTAAAAAGTTTCCCGCAGTGATGGTCCCGAACCCCCGCCACTTCTGGTGTCTTGCTGTCGCCAGACATGCTCTTGTCTTCAGAAGATCACTTCCTCTTTCATCAGTCTATAACAGGGTTTCTCAGCACGGGCACTATTGACAGCTTGGGTCGGATAATTCCTGGTTGTCTGGGTGGTCCTGGCCTTGCGGAGTGTTTCGAAGCATCCCTGCCCTCTGCCCGCTTGATGCTAGGAGCAGTCCCCAATTCATGAATGCTGAAAAGTGTCACCAGGATTGCCATATCTCCACTGGGAAAGGAAAGGTCTCCTCATTTTCAAGTGACTAATATAGAGACTTTCCTGGCTTAGCTCCCTTGATCACACAACTGAGACTCTGAAAATAACACAGATGAAAGTAGCTGATGGACCAGTGGGCCAGCCATGTGTTAGGATGAGCCCAGAGCAGGTAAGTACGGGACCGATGTTTCTAAATTATGCACACACGACCCTGTCACCTGAAGCTCTCCAGGAGCTCCCATCACTCACAAGAACACATGTAACTCCTTCCATGCTTCACAGTGGGCTCCTCCATGGTCCCACCTCTCCAGATGCAAAGCCACATCAAGTCACTGGAAGTCATTTCAATGTATTATGTTCTTCCATGCCTACCTTCTTGACAAACATCTCTGCCTCCAAGCATCATATCTTGAAGTTCCTTGGCACGCATGTCTGCTGCCCACCGCGATGATGTGAGCTCCATGAATGGACACTCCGTCTCTCCTTTACTCACAATTTTCTTCCCAAAACCTTGCTCATAAGGTTGGTAGAGAAATGAACACGAGTCTTTATATTTTGGCTAATATTGGCTACTGTGGAACTCCCTTCTCCTCCTCATTTCATTCGTGTTTAGAAACTCAGCCTAACCCCATCAAATGACATCCAAAGACTCAGACACTCCTCTTTGATTTGAATGCACCCTATGAACTTAACATACTGATTTTTTGCATGTCAATCAGATGTCCCCCACTCCATGCTATCGATTTCTGAGGGCAAGGGCCAATGACACCACTCTGGTAATCTTAATGCTTAACGGCAGTGTTTGGCTCACAGTAAATGTTTCATGAACAAAAAATGAGTATCTCTACTGCTTACTTTTAACTTTCCTTCCTGAGTACAGCATAGGCCATGCCACATTCTGGTGCGTATTTTCACAATTTGTGAACACCCCAGAGATGTGCTCCTTTATCATCATTTTAGGTCTGGGGAGAATATTAGACTTGAAGTCTTCGTTAAGTGTTCTCAGGAACAGCATCACTTGTTGATCTCAGAGGGGTTAGCCACCATAGTGAGTGCTTGTGGGGCTCCACCCAGATGCCCTTGGGCTCCTTTCACTGTTTCAGCACTTAATTGCCTTTCCCAGCTCCAAGGAGCTTCTGCCTCCAACGGTCTGCACTGGGGACTGTTTACTGAGGACGACCTTCAGCTCTTGGAGTCCTTGACTTCACGTACAGAGACCTGGGAATTCTTGGGAGGTATTCCCACTCCCAACTCTTGCTCCAAAAGGGAAGAGGGCTGGAAGCTCATCTACCCCACTCAGGTCCAGACGCTGTGAGCACAGCTTACACCCCACAACCCCCCACCGGGAGCCGCCCTCTGGGAGCTTTCCTGACATCACACTCTCACTGTGCTTTTTCTCCTCCCTGTCCTAGTTCCCCCAATCCTTTACCCGTTTCTCCTAGGAACACTTCCTTAATAAATCACTTGCACACAAACTGTTGTCTTAGGGTTTTTTCTGCAGGGCCTCCCTAGAACAACCTCTGCTTCTCCACTAAGTGTTTGTCAACAGGAAAGGGAAAGGGGCAGAACAGAGTCACTTGAGAGCCACCCGCATCATTGGTGGGGTCCAGAGAGAAATGAAAAGTCAAAAGAATTAAGAATTTCAATGCAAACCACAGCAGACCATTAAACCGAGTCTCACGGGTCACATATCCTGCAGTCAGCTCTGCCTGATAATCTTCCTCAGCCTTCTCGTATCCAGCTACCCTTTGATGACCACAACCAGCTAAGTAGTGACATGGCTGTGCTGTTTGGATGAATGCTTTCTTTTTCTCTAAGTGGATTTTATTTAAAATATTACCAGTATAACAATACTTTAGAAATTGGATGCATATGGCTAAATTTCCTTTTCTAAATCAATAACTTCAGCAAAAATGGAAGCATGACACATGAAGTCTTGAGATTCATAGCTCCTGGCAAAATTCTAATCACACAGTCGTCACTCAACAAATACGCATCAATGGACTGATTAAGATTTTGAAAATGTGACATTTTTTGTTGGTTCCCTTTGCACTTGACACTGTTAGAAGCATATAAGGATGGGACGGTGAGGGATTGAAAGGACCAGGGATCTTAGTAATCACAACCCCCAAACTTAATTTGACAGATGGGAAAACTGGGGTTTATATATTTTAATGAATTCTATGTGGTCATATACTTGATATATGATAACAGAGGATCATATTGCTTGTTGCTTCTCAAGAACCATAGGGTATAATTAATAATTGGTTGTGGAAATTGCATTAATATAAACTTTGTGCATTACCAGAGGGGCAGTAAACCAGTGTCAAGAGACAAGTCTGCACATGTATTATTGATCTATAGTCATGTAACGAGTTACCACAAAAATTTAGCAGCTTAAAACAACATGTATTTGGCCTGAAGAAGGATTTGGACATGGAAAAATGGAAGGGGCAAGAAAAATAGAGGGAGAGACTCAAAGTCTATTTGTGTTGACCTGAGAACAAATGTCCAGCTTTAGACAGGACGTTAGACTTTGTGGACAATATGGACTAAATTTAAGATATCTGTACATGAAAGTAACATGAACAATGGTGTTTTTTCAGGAAGTAAGTATCTGCTGTGCATTTGAGAAACTGCAGAGAAGAGAGTAAAGGTGTCAGCCGCAAGTCCCGATCAGGAGTGGTGAGGATGTAGGCCAAAGCACGGGACATGTAGTTGGAGAGAGAAGTCACAGCCGGGGATGCATCAGGCAGAACCCACGAGGCCGGGCGGCAGGTGGCTGCTGGACTGGCCGTGGGCAAGACAGGGTGTGGGGGACCTGGCGGGAAGGGCAAACCTGGCAGCCATCAGATGAGTTAGCAGTTCAGTTCTCAGCCCCCGATGCCTGTTCATCTTCTCACAAAGCCTGTGCTTCCTCTCAGCAAAGCCCCTGGTGACCCAGTTGGGAAGCTGCTTCTGGAAGTACCGCAAGTACAGGAAGAGCCAGCCACGGGCTTTGAGCTAATCCCTTAGGTGCCAATGAGAACAATGAGTTTGGGGTCAAAAGTCCATGCAGTGGTTCTGGGTTCAGGGGTCAGGATGCACCCATTAATGACCCAGCCAGAGTGACCCTGCTGAGGGCCCGGGAGGCTATTTGGAAGCACAGCGTGCAGTGGTTCTCTATGCCTTGTAACAAACTATCCCTGAGCTCAGCGGCTTGGCACAGTCTGCATCGGGGGGTCAGGAATCTAGGAGCAGCTCAGCCAGTGCTTCTGCCTCAGCGTCCATCCCAAGGCCGTGGTCAAGCTGCCCATCAGGGCTGCCATCCTCTGAAGGCTTGGCCACGCACCTCTAAGGATCCGGCCCACACGGCGGGAGCCGGGAGGTGAAGTTTTCCTAGGCAGCTGGCTTCCCTCAGTCAAGTGATGACAGACAGAGGGAGACAGACAGACAGAGACAGAGACAGAGAAGGGAGAGAAACAGATAGCGAGAGAGCAGAAAGACAGAGATTCAGAGAGAGAGAAAGAGAACCAGGGAGGCACAGGAAGGTATTGAGAGAGAGGGACAGAGGGAGGCTGGCAGGAAGCTTTTCCAGGGTGACGGACCTCACCTCGCCCTCACTCACCTGTCAGAAGCGAGGCCAGCCACACTCAAGGGGAGGGAAACGAAGCTCCTCAGGGGGAAGAGCATGGAGAGCCTCCAGATGTATCTTTAACCCACCACAGGGCATGATCTGGGCTGCAGATGAAACATGTCAGGAAAGTAAGAAAAGGCCGGCAGTGAGGATATACAGTTTGGGGTAGAGGGAGAAGGGGCGGTGGGAGTCCCCTTGGGCTTAGGAGGCCAGGAGGAAGTGCGTGGCCCCCAGACCCCGGGCGGCCCAACTGCCAAGGGCTCACCCACCTTTATGGTTAGAGGATACTTCAGGTGCCTGAATTTTCATTTTTTGCCCCCAAAATTGTCTCAGAGCCCAACTCCATCATCAGATAGTGGGAAATGGTTTGTGTCCTCCTCCAAGTCTCCCTGAAGAGGCAGGTGTCCTCTGAGCGGCCAGGACATGGGCCTTGCCCGCAGACCCTCCCCCCAGCGTCTGTTCTGGGCTTGCCCTGCTCCTGGCCCCCTGCCCCCAGCGCCGCCCCGTCTGCCTCTCCAGCAGCCTATTGACTCTGCTCCTGGGGACCAGAACAGCTGATGTGCATGCAAATACATGGTAGATGACTAATAAATAACCATGTGCCATCTCCTGGCTCCCAAGTGAAATCCCATAACTCATCTAAGCTTCTTGGACTTGGACGCCGAGCAAAGACAGCATGATCTTACCCTCCCCCTCCTCCTCAGACTAAAAAAAAGTTACTAACAACTGCAGAGGATTTTTAGCTAAAACATCTGAGATCGCTGGTGTCTATCATCAGTGGTAGGGAAAAAAGAGAAGGCGGAAAGATGTCACAGAGGAAGCCCTAGACTTTCACCCGAAACCCTGGCATGTGGACGGGCTTGGTGGCCACATCATTGCTGATGCCAGGGGGCGGAGTCGGAAGATCCTGAACTGTGTGCTTCGCTCTGGTTTGCCAGTTGTCACTGTTGATTCCTGGTACCAATTCTGCAGCAACTTCCCTCTTGCAGGTTGTCTGGTGCAGCAGTATGTATATTTCAGTGAGTTTCTCTCTCTGTCAGCAAGGTGGGGAGGATTTTCTCTCCCCGAAATCTCTGGAGCTGTGTTGCTGTTTCTGCTGTTCCTATTACTATTATTATTGGCTCCCACCTACAAACCCGACCCTCAGATTGCAATGCTTCTGTTCACAAACCTGAGATTAGAAGGAGGGTATTTGAGCACCAATTGCCTGTGTTTCAGTAAGTGTGACTCCGCCTTGAGTTCACTGTCACCTGTCTCAGATGCCTCCAGGAGACCTCCTGCTCCCCTGATTTCCTAGCCAACCTGTTACTCCCAGAGTTCTGTTAGGCTGAGTGGATGTCCCTGCAAATAGGATCCATGGAGTTCTGGTTCAATAGCCCAGCCATTGACCTAATGCAATTCTGTCCTTCAACCCTCATCACAGAGCCAATGTAAAGAGCATGAAATATAAATGTGATCAGAATGTCTTCATTCCAGGTCATTCCATGAAAAAAGAAAAAGAAAGGAAAACTAGGATGCATAGAGTTCAATTTACCTCCTGTGTTCTGACACCACATTTCTCTTTTATGCTGAAGTTTTCTCAATGTAGAAAAACATGTTTCAGCAAAGGAAGACCAATTTTCAAAACCACTCATTGGCAAATACACAAGCGCTTAAGCGAGAAAGCCCTGCTTCTGGTTCCTCACAGTTCACCTAATCCAAAAGCAGTAGTAATCATGTTTTAAAAGATTACCAGCTCTCTCATGCACCTCAACAAACAAAAAGCAAATAAGCCAATGAAAAAATGGGCAGAGGAGCTGAACAGACGCTTCTCCAAAGAAGAAATTCAGATGGCACATGAAAAGATGCTCCACATCACTAGTCACCAGAGAAATGCAAATTAAAACCACAATGAGATATCACCTCACACCACTGAGGATGGCCGCCATCCAAAAGACAAACAACAACAAATGTTGGTGAGGATGTGGAGAAAGGGGAACCCTCCTACACTGCTGGTGGGAATGTAAATTAGTACAACCATTGTGGAAAGCAGTATGGAGGTTCCTCAAAAAACTCAAAATAGAAATACCATTTGACCCAGGAATTCCACTCCTAGGAATTTACCCTAAGAACGCAGCAGCCCAGTTTGAAAAAGACAGATGCACCCCTATGTTTATTGCAGCACTATTTACAATAGCCAAGAAATGGAAGCAACCTAAGTGTCCATCAGTAGATGAATGGATAAAGAAGGTGTGGTACATATACACAATGGAATATTATTCAGCCATAAGAAGAAAACAAATCCTACCATTTGCAACAATGTGGCTGGAGCTAGAGGGTATTATGCTCAGTGAAATAAGCCAGGCAGAGAAAGACAAGTACCAAATGATTTCACTCATCTGTGGAGTATAAAAACAAAGAAAAAGCTGAAGTAACAAAACAGCAGCAGACTCACAGAACCCAAGAATGGACTAATAGTTACCAAAGGGAAAGGGACCTGGGAAGATGGGTGGGAAGGGAAGGATAAGGGGGAAAAAGGGCTATTACAATTAGCACACATAATGTAGCAGGGGTGGGGATGGGATAGGGGGATATGGGGAAGGCAGTATAACACAGAAAAGACAAGTAGTGATTCTATAGCATCCTGCGCTGATGGACAGTGGCTGCAATGGGAGGGTGTGGTGGAGACTTGATAATACGGGGAGTCTAGTGACCATAATGTTGCTCATGTAATTGTATATTAATAATAGCAGAAAAATAGTATGATAAAAAATGAAATTGCCAGCTCTGCCAACAGCCTTGGGCTTTGCTTGCTATAAGGTATACAAGGACAGAGATGTTGGTGATGAGTTGCTTATGCAACTGAAATGTACTGCCATCCCTACAGCATGAGAATGCCTGTTTGAAGAGCTCCCTGTTACAAAATTTATGGCATCCTTTATTTTATAAATGTACCACCCTTACTATAAACACATTCATGGGATCAACCAGTCTATGCCTTGGCTAATAACCCCATCCATTCAAACTAGAATGCCTGAATAAAGAGTCTACTTCCACATGATACAGTATTTGATAGACAATAATCAATATATCTCATTTTTTCTAATATCATATCCACTTACATAATAAATTTCTCACTGTTGTATGGCTCAAGTTCCCCAAAATAAAAAATAACTTGGAAGTACACTAGCACTTTTAAAAATTAGGATAAATTCAAAGTCTATGTGTATGTCTATAAATCTGCTCTCCAACATTATAAAATGATGCATCTTCAGCATTTTCCTCTTTTCCTTCATGTTGAATTGCATGCGCTTACCAGAGCAGAATCAATGAGGGGTGAAAATGCTACAAGGATATCTTGCTAGAGCCATTCTCTTCTAAACCATCCATTTGCAAGAGATTGACTAATTAAATCATGCCGTGAGTCCTTGTTTTAGCAGGAAAATGCAGTTAGCTAATCTGAGCTCATATAGGAATACTAGAAATAGGCATTTTCACATAAACCACATTATCAGGAGTCCCACAGAATATTTTGTATGTCTCTTCACATCCTGCCTGTACTAAAGAAGACCAATTTGTAGAAAAAAATAATCTTAAGAATAAATTAATCCAAGCTAATCCTAAAATTGATATGGAGGTCCAGGGACCCAGAAGAGCTAAACAATTTAAAAAAAACACATTTGAAAGACTCACACTTCTCAAAAGCATAAGAGAATGTTGTACTTTCATAAGAATAGACACAGAGATCAGTAGAATAATAAACAGAGCATCCAGAAGTAAATCATTACATTTACTTGGTGGGGAAAAGAAAAATCTTTTAAACAAGTAATGCTAGAAAGTAAAATAATCACCCATTAAAATAAAATGAGATGCCTATTTCACACCATATACAGAAATTAACTCAAAATTAGTTATAGACTTAACTATAAGAGATAAAACTCAGAGAAGGATATGTAGAAGTAAAACTTTATGATCCTGATTGGGTAGTAGCTTCTTGGACATGAGACCAAAAGCTCAAATAATAAATAAATTTGGCTTATTCAAAATTAAAGACTTTGTGCTTTAAAATACACCATAAAAAAGTATAAAAACACTCCATAAAATGGGAGGAAATATTTGTACATCTTTCATGTGATATGAGATTTGTATCTGGAATATATAAAGAATTCTTACAACTCAACAATAAGAAGGCAAACCAACTTTTTCTATGTGAAAAAGATTTGAATAGACATGTTTTCAAAGAAGACATAGAATGATCAATAATCCCATCACAATAACAGAAAATAAGAAATGTCAGCATGGAGGTGGAGAATCTGGGATACTCATACATTGCCAATGGGAAGCAAAATGGTACAGTGACTTTGAAAACAAGCCGGCAGTTTCTCCAAATGTTAAACATAGACTTACCATGTTACTCGGTGTCTCAATCCAAGGTGTGTACTCCGGAGAATCGAAAATGTATGTCCACACAAAAAACCTGTATGCTAATGTTCCTAGTTATATCATTCCTAATAGCCAAAGAGGAGAACAACCCAATTGCTCACCATCTGATGAGTGGATAAATAAAATGTTGTCTTTCCATATAGTGGAAATTTACTCAGCCACTAAAAGGAATGGAGTATTTATACATGCTATAGCCTGGATGCTCAGTGAAAGGAATCAGACACAGATGGTCACACATTCTATGATTCCACTTCCATAAGATGTCGAGAATAGACGAATCCATAAAAACAGGAAGTAGATTAGTGGTGACCAGGGTGTCGGGAAGGAAGGAATGAAGAGTAACTGCCGATCAGTTATAGGGTCTCTCTGGGGAGATGAAAATGCTCTGAAATTAGAGAGCAGACAATTGTGCCAATGTAATAATTAAAAACCACCCTGAATTTTACACCTTAAGAGAATGAATATTACACTGTATAATTTTTTATCTGAATTAAGGTGTATAAAATAAATCCCATCCATTTATTAGCTCACCATTCTGTGAGTCCAGATGTGACGTGAAAGGGTTCTCGGCTAGCACGTCACAAGGTAAGACCAATGTGCTGGCAATTCCCTTCTGGAGCTCGGGACCCTCTTCTCAGCTCATTCTTGTCATTGGCAGGGTTCAGTTTCTTGCAGAGGAATAGGGCTGTGGTCCTGCATTTTTGCCGCACTCAGCTCTTTGAGGTCACACATTCATGGCCACGTGGCCCCCTCCATCTCACAACCAGCCACGGAGGATCTTTCTTGTGCAAAATCACACTACTCACGCTTCAGGTTTCTTTATTCAGGATGAGGCTTATCTCTGATATTGTAATTTAAATTAGATCACGCCAGTGCTTCTCAGGGCCTTTGGAGTCAGCTGTCCTGTGTGACCTGACCTCAAGGGAGTGTCATTCCATCATATTCACTGTCCCTGGGATTATACCCACTATGCACATCCAGGGGTTATATGCAGGTGGGCATTTTACAATCTTGCCTGCCATGTTCCCATGGCTTTAAATCTCCCCAGCTTTATGCTGAACCTGCCTTGTCCAATTCAGGATTGTTGTCAGATACTCTTGACTATCACCAAGGCCTAGCATGGAGCAGAAACTTAAAAAAGTACTTACAGATTGAATGCAAAGATGATGAGTCCACACTGCTAGTCCTCAATGTCCGGGGTTCACACAGTGTAGAGTTAATGCACTGGACACTCCTAGAATGTGCATTCTACGAATAGTACTAAATTCTAAGATTCTAGGGATGGTCTTATGATTGCTGGAAAAATCTCGGTCTTATTTCTTATATTTGGAAACTCAAAACTCACAAAAATTATGTGTGTTTGTGTGTGTGTGATGGAGAGAACATGTGTGTGGGTAAGAAAGACAGAGATGACAGACAGAAACATTGCTTTATTGCTGCTGTTGCTTCAAACCATTCTGCTCAAAAATGGGAAATAACGTGAAAATCAATAGAACAGAATAAAAGTCATCACTGAAGTGAGGGAGGCTGCAGAAAAGCAGGCAGAGTTTACAGAACTCTGGCAATAGCATGTCCTGCTTTTTCTCTCTCTCTCTCTCTTTATCTCTCTCTCTCACCTCCCCACCTTTTGAAATAGTGTGGATCTATCTACGGTGTGACCAGATTCTGAAAGTCCAAGGGGAGGGGTGAGCCTTAATTGCAGCCACATGAAGCCTTGGAGGGCTTGGCTTATTGACAAGGTCTCTGCAAGAAGTAAAGGGACTGGCCAAGTGATGGTAATTGACCCAGACAGCAATCCCAGAACATTTTAGCTTTGCAAAGTGACTTTATCCACCAGATACAAGATGAAGACTACAACGCTATGATTTGTCTTTGAAGAAAGGCTCAGTTTTCCCATTTATCTAATGTGGGGAGATATTTACCTGGGATTTTATGAGCAAAATGTTAAGAGATATGTATTGTTTAAAATGTGTGTTTACTTAGATAACAATCTGATTTCAATGAATAACAGATAACTTTTTCACAGATTAAAAAAAAAATGATCCTATGGGCCATCAGCAGGTTTTATTTATGATTCACTATGCAAAGCCTAAAACATCTCTTTGAGATGCATTTAATCCTATTGTTTTACAGATCAGAAATGGAAGCCATCAAATAGCCTTGCTGTTTATGCAGGCTGAAAGCTGAGGGCAACACGGGCCCTTCAACTGCACGGGCTGCACCATCCACTTTCCTCTGTGCCGCAGGTCTCTGCCACCCTTTGAGAAAATGCCTCACTGCTTTCCCATAAGCCTTGATAAGAGTGCTACAGTTTCTCAGAGACGCTTTTCAAACTTTTTATTATTGCACATCCTCTGATTGGAGAAGTCATTTGTAACTAATAACGCATTGGGTCATTTCATCACAGCAAGCCTTAAACATGTGAATCTGTGTGTTCTTAACAAAATTATCCAAGTGTGTATTATGTGCCAGAAATGCAATTTTCTTTCTAAAGAAACACCTCAGAATCTTTTCAGATTAAGGCTTGCTAAAAATAAATGTAAGTGGATATTCAATATTTTTTCCCATTTTTAGAGCCTTACCTAAGGCCATTAGACTGAGTGCGAAAGGTAACAAGCTTCTCACTCTCTAAAAGTGGTAACTAGACTCATCCTTTGCAGAAATTGTTAAGTATTTGAGCTTGCTCTGAGACATTCCATCCATCTCCCTTCTTTGGACTTTAAACACGTAGAGACTAGAAATTGACCAGGGCTGGAAAGAGAAGACAAACAGGATGAGAATACCCAAGGGTCACCACATCAACCCAAGTGGGGGTGGTGTTCTCAGAACCACAAGAAGAGTGTGGATCTCCCAAGAGCAAAGACTGGAGGCTCACCTGTGCCCCCACCCGAGTTTGGAAATAACAAAGCTGCTCATAGTCAGGGACAAACTCACAGGGACACCTGTCTTCTCCCAAAGCAGAGCATGAAGAGCTCTCAGAAGATGCCTGGGTTTCACTTGATGGGGGCTGCCTGCAACCCCTTTGGAAGTGGATGTGGCTGCACTGGCAGACGCCTGCCCTTCTGTGGGGCGGGTCTGCACCGCAGGGCTGTGTCTGCATTTCCTCCGGAGGTGGCTGCACCAGCATTGGAAGGTACCTGCATTTTCTTTTCAGGAAGGTCTATTTCTGTTGGTAGGTGCCACATTTCCCTCAGGAGAGGTCTATGTTTCCCCTGGGATGTGCATATGTACTCAGATTGTGGAGAACAAGAGTGCCTGGTATTTCCTGTTGGTGAGAGAAGACTCCAAGGAAACTGGCCAGAGTAGAGGTGTTGACCACCCATACCAAGAAACAACGCACTGTCTAATATCAAGGAGAGGATGGGAGCAGGACGGAGAGACAGTTACGCCTCCTGTGAACCCACAGCATAGGCCCCAACCAGACCAAGCCGACATTTTGGAATCTGAAAAGAGGTCCCTAATCACATATAACCTTGCCCTTTCCTCCCTCCTTTAATGGAAGCAGAGGCAATAAATAAATAAAAGGCACAGTATGAGATGAAAAACTGAGCAGATGACACCCTACTTTCCCATTGAAGAAGCCCACGTCAGGGCTGAACTGTGAGGTAGGGATCATTTTCAACATGGATGTGAGATACAAGTGCTGATTTAGACCAGCCTGGAGTTTTAATAACTGAATATGAGTTTGTTCTAACCCCTGAACATGATCAAAGGAGCTATGAACAGTGCCCATTCAGGGATTGGGAAAAGAAAATGAACAAAGTAGGTTTGAAGATTGCAGTGGGAGAAAAATAAACTGTTTCTTAACTTGCTTCTGTCAAGTTCGGCCAATGCAATATGCCCTCGCCAGGCATGCACACAAATACACAGAAACAGATACTGCTGCAATAGAAATAGTAGGTAAGGAATATTGCCCTAAAAAGCTTGAAATTTATTTTAAAAGCCAACAACTTTTGTATCTCAATTTATTGACAGAATCCCTTCTCTTTCCCTCCCACTCCTATCTCCTCTGCTTTTCCCCATTCCACTAATCTGTATTCAGCACAAAATATGATTGAGCTCCAGCAATGTATTCAGTATATTATGGGATACACAGGGTCTCAGAAGCATCTGTCTGCAGCAGATACAGTGAGAGCTTGGCTCCAAACAGAGATCACTTCATAAAAATAAGAGATGTATTTACCATATTAAATGGCTCAAAGACTTTAGTTCAAGATGAAAAGTATTCAATCTCCAAAATATTTTTCACAGTCATATACGGAAGAAATACGTTTAAGTGCATGCGCAGTTGGTACATGCAGAAAAATGGTCATTAAAGGACAGGAAAGGAAAAAGAAAAACATGCGTTGGTCAGTCCAGACTTCTTTATGGCCATATCACCATTTTCACTAGAATAACAATGATCGCTATTCTAGCTGTTTGTGGGGAGAAAGGAGTGTATGTTGGATGCTAATAATCCCAGCTCTGCATTAACTACCTCTTTGAGCTTGAGTAAATCTTTTAACATCTCTGAGCCTACTTTCTCATCTGTAACCAGCAGCACGACACCGAAACATACATTCCCAGATTTTCAGTGTCAAGAAAGCAGTTTAATTTCCTGTTTTGTAATCTACATATTTTAATGCTTATGTTGGGTCTTTTCCATGACAATTCCAGGAGGTAAGCAAATTCACTCATATCCAGCCTCCTACTGCATCTTTTCCAAAAGATAAACTGAATTTTAGGGTAACAGCTGTTTGCTTATTATAGGAAGACAATGCTGTGAAATTCTGGCAGCTTGGTGCATTTGTTTCCAAGCATGAGAGTTTAAGACATTCTGAACATTTGTAAGGCTTCAGTGGTTCTGGCTGGACAAGAAGTGGTCTTTGTCCATTATCTTTTCTCTGTAGCATGACATCACCAGAGCAGTGGTCACTGACAGGACAGAAAGGCTGTTTGAAAGATACCTACCACAGTCAAAAAATATGGCCATTTTTAATGAAGCATGATCTTTTCATTTGAAGTTGCGATTTACCAGCGGGGTAACTTTTCAGCTTGTTATGTTCTGGGTTCTGCAGGTTAGCTAGCTAAGCTCAGATGTGATTGGCATGCAGAGCCCCTTAAAACTGTCAGGCCACCTTGCAATTAGGCATAATGCCACCCGAACAGATGGCATGAATGATGGCATGCCAGACAGCCAATACACGTATCAGCATTGAGCATTCAGAGAGAATTTCCCCTCAGAATGTCAGAATATGGATCTGTGGCATAGCTAGCAGTAAAATATTTCACATTTCGCTCAAATTTTAGAAAGAATAATGCTGTTTCAGTACAGAACTGGATATGGACCCAGAGACTCATAGATTCATAGATTCTCATAAAACACACTTTAAAGGTGAGGAATTTCAGGGACTCATTTGACACCTCATCCATCCATCCAATAAAGATTGAAGTTTCACGAGGAGTTAGGTACCACCTACCTATCTGCCCAGCCACTTGCCTATTGTCCTCCAGCCTGGTCATGAGCACATTCACGGACAGAGAGCTCACTACAGTCACACTCAATACCCATGCCCCCTTCCCTGAATAACTTTGATCTTGACCCCACTCTTCTAATGTACAGCATCCAGAGCCAAGTCCACTACTCTACGCACAGTTGGTTCTAAGATGGCAAATCATGGATGCAATCGCCTGACACAGAATTTCCAAATTGGCTGGTATTTTTTCTTGTAGTGTGAACATGATCTATTCAGTGTTTTCACCTCCGAACTTCATTCAATTTTTACAAAACGTAACAGGCTTTGTGATGCTCAGAGAGACAGCAGAAAGACTGTGGTTTTAAAAAATGTCCCCACTGTGACCTTGGGTAGTGAAGTGACGTGTGGAATAGCAGTCCTGATATCAGACATACCTGAGGCCACAGAACTGCCACGTGCTTGCTGGGTGACCTTGGAGGCTATTCAGCTTCTCTGAGCCTCCACGTCCTCCACTGAAGAATGGAGCTGTGGTTATGATATTTTATACATCTGTTCCTTTTTTCATTTTTCATAACCATTTCATACCATGCTAGTATACAATCAATTAATTATGGAATGTGATGAGCTGGTAACTAGTACATACAGCTATTGATTACTCATAAAACAACCTCGTTGTCCAGTTTAATATGGAGAAAATATTTATGAAATACGAGGAGACTTAAAATACTAAGCATGGAAGTAATCATATGATAAAACTTAAGCATATTTGTCTATATCTGTAAGATGGTGTAGTTCTTTGTAGGAAAGACCCTGGAAGAGAACTCACCTAAAGGAAGACATGGTGAGCCCATATATTGTGATTGTTTGGATGAAAGGGGCCATCAGCCAGTGCCGGAGAGCAGAACTGAAAGGGCAGGGCTAACGGGATGACAAGGACTCAGTAGTCCTTCATGGGAGCTCGGACAGCTCCTTCCAAGCACACACAGTTACCTTTTGCCTCCTCCCTCGGCATCCTCCTCTGTTATTGCTTCAAATTATACTAGACCCTTGGGCAAGGAAGAGAGGGAATTTAACTGAATTCCCAGGAGCCTTAGATGGCCCGACATCATATGTGCTTTTCCTCCCCTGTCTGCTCTCCATGTGAACCAGGCATGGAAATCATTGAGGCAAAGCAACCTTCTGCCTCAGTGGTTGCATCCTCCTGACCTGTGGGTCATGCCTGGTTCCTTGGCAGAAGGGATGTGTTAAAGCATAAGCACAAGTGACAGATGCTTCTGCTTCTCTATGGCCTCCTGGGAGGGTGGGCTCCCTGAGATCTGAGCAGCTCCAGCAGTTTGATGCATAGCCAATGCTGCCCTTGGAGAAGGCACCTGATGTGGCAGCTCTGGCACGGACATCGGTGGCCCAGTACCGTCCCCATCACTGGATGTACGTGCTGCTTTTGGCATTTGCTGGTTTTATGGGTTGAATCGTGTTCTCTACAACTTCGTAAGCTAAAGTCCTACTGCCTGGTACCTCAGTGTGTGATCTCACTGGGAGATGGTGCTATTCCAGCTATAATTAGTTAAGATGGAATCATGCTTGAGGAGTGTGGGACCCTAATCCAATTCTTATTAAAAGGGAGAATTTGGACATAGACATGCACAAGGAGAATACCACGTGAGCATGAAGGTGGGGATAGAATGACACATGTGCGGGCCAAGGAAAGCCAAGGATTACCAGCAAACCCCAGACACTGGGAGGGAAGTCAGGAAACTGCTCTCCCCATGGCCTCATAGGAACCAACCTGCCTGGCACCTCGAACTTGGACTTCCATTCACCAGGGCTGGGACAATACATTTCTGCTGTTTAGACCCCCCGGTTTGTGGCACTTTGGTACCGCATCCTGAGAAGACTAACACACCTGGGAAAAGAGTTGGCCTGCTGATCAGTGACACAGGGCCAGGGAGCATGGCCACAGGGACAGCTGCCTTGTTCATGGGAGAGAGAGGGTGAGGGAATCTGAGAGGCTGCAGATTTCAGTGTGAATCACACAAAGCCTGAGATTAGAAGTCTTACTTCTACCAGTTTTCCTGTACATGCTGGCCTGAGTACATTCGTGTGCATTTTCTCTGGAGTTGTCCTGGGACTCTCACTCACCTCGGCCGCCCCTGCCACGCAGAGTGGTCTCCAAACTCATCCTGTCCACCATCATCAAGGCTGTTTCCTGCCCCACTGTCACTCTCCCAGGACTGCCTTTTGGAGACTGTCTCTGTTTCTTGCCTTGACCTGGGTAAACATTTCCTAACTGATCCCACATCTTTCCACCTGTCCTTCCCAACACAAATGCTAAAAAGCATGTTGAGTATTCTAAAGTATAAAGAATAAAACCCAATATTCTCACCTGAATACGGAACCACTGGGGTCCCCACTGTGGATTGTATAATGTTAAGACCACAGGCTGCCTTCTACACCTGCCAGCTCGGGGCTTCATCAGTGAGCCTTTGCTCTGTCATGATCAACTCAAATGGGGGCAGAACCTCCCTCTCACTGCGATGAGCAGGGCCAGTGAGTTTATGCTTAAATAGCACCCGGGGCATAATTTAACACAAACTAGCTCAATACATGTAAGTTATAATTATCTTGCTTCCGACGTCTCCACACCCTGTGTTCTAGCCATCCCAAAATGCTTGTGTTTCCAGATGGGCCAAACTATTGTTTGTCAGACTGTTGGCAACCGCTTCCCTGACCCTTATTTGTGTTGAAAACATGGAATTATCTTTAAACACGACCTCAGTTGTATCTTCTTTATGAAACTCTTCCGGAGCCCTACAGGTAGAATTCAGCACACCCTTCCTGGGCCACATTTTTGGTATTTCTACACAATTCATTCTTAGCACTGAAAACAAAATTCATGAACCAGACATGATTGGTTCAAGTTTATCTCCCCCAGGGCCCAGGTCTTTGTATCTCACCAGCCATCTCATTTCATGTATATTTTTAATCTTACATATAGATTTTATAACCATTAGGGAGAACATTTCTGCATCTGTTCTCCAAAGTGATTAACGCAAGACATGCTAAATGAATGATGAATCTGGTAAGATATTTTTAAGAACTTTGCTGTGTCCACACATAAACTAACATTAACAATTTGAGCTTCCAGGGGTCAGGCCAGTACCTCTGCTCTCACACTGTATGCAGGCCCATAAAAAGTACACAAAGACGTTTATTACAGATAAATGCAAAATCAAGCAGAGTGCAAGTATCTTGCTTTTATACCTACACTCTCCCGAGACACATGGAATTCACCATCGGATTATCCTCTTCATTCTCAGAGTGTAAGATAAACATTCCGAGTGGTGAGTCAATGACAAATTTTGCAATCTATGCTTATATTCTGAGACTCATGCATTACTGAAAAGCCTGTAGAAGAACAGAATGAGAAAAAAATACCCTCTTTACGTTCTTTTACAATACTGATCTGTTAAAACATATATTTATGTATTTGTTTGTTTATGTATTTATATTTCCAATGAAGGCAAATGAACATGGAGTTTTGTTAAAATTTGTGTCTGGCTAGAGCCTCAGATGTATGGTGGCCCCCTGACCAAGTGACCGTTCTTCTGTCCTTGTGACCATTCAACGCTGCAACTCTCAGTGGTGTGTGCAGGGATGTATTGGAGATTTTATACCACACCCAGAGTATATAAAAAGAAAGGGGTGTGGAAGAACCAACGGATAACTTTTAAAATGCAGCAGCAGATTATTTAAAACACACTTGAAAGGCTGAACATAGTACGTGGTTGCGGCTGCAGACTGAACACCATGTGGGATCTGGAAAAGGAGGAACAGCCCGGGAGCCCAGCCCACCGAGGGGCGGGGACTGACGGGGCACAGGGATTACAGGCAAGCAAGATTGTTGGGCGTTTCTGTTCAGGAAATCAATGATTCATCCACTCATTTCTTCATTCAATCATTTGACAGGTATTTATGGGACAATGGCTCTTTTGTGGGGAAGAACCCTGTGGACCGTGTACAAGTGTCCTGCTCTCATGGGGTTTCAGTTTTAGCCAAAGTAGAAGAAAGGCCATGAGCAAGAAGAACAATGGGGAGCTAGGATATTTTCAGATGTAATAAATACTTAAAAAAAAAAAAACAGACTGACACTCGCTTAGGTCACGTGGTCAGGTCAGCATATCTGAGGAGGAGCAGAGACCTGAAGGTCGAGAAGGAGGTAAATTAATGGGAGAAATGGTCCCAAAAGGGGCCAGACATGCACAGAGGTCCTGGGCTGGGAATGCAACAGGCAGAGAAATGCTGTGCTGTTGGGACCCCTGTGGTTTTAGTCAGACTTGACTATAAAAGATAAGCCTAAAAATATTTATTAGATCTGCATGTAGACTGATTCGGGCAGTCTTTTATTTAGAAGAACAGAGCGAACTCTGATGAGCACCTAGGCATCCACTCCAGGGAGGGTGGCGGGCAGGCTCACCCACACGCCCCAGCAATCCCATCCCAGACTCAGGAAGCGCCTCCCGCGAGCCGCAAGGGCTGGAGTCCTGCTCACCGCCTGGGCTTTAGTGAAGGAGATGTGAGGTCTGAGAACTGGGCTCAGCAAATTGCCTTACACTGTCATCAGATACATAAATACTTTGAAAATATATCAGCGGGGTATCTTTTTGGAAGATCATCCCGTTACCTGGGATGATGATGACCAACTGGGAAAAAACTGAAATTCATTCCTGAATCTTGGTGGCACATCAGGTATTATTTTGAAAATATAATTGGCTAACCCTAGGGCTATCAACAGGCCCAGGACCCCAAATTTTTCCTTAGGTACATTCAAAATCATCTTAGCAAAACCGATCTTATTGGATTGGCCACAGTAAAGCCTCTATCAAATGGATATGGTTCATGATTAAATTAAACATTTCAGAATAAATAGTTTCAGCATAAATTGTTTCCCCTCATTCCACGAATATTCTCATAATTAGACCAAAGACATTTATATGAAAGAGACTGTCTTTTAGGTAATGTATACACTGGATTAAGATTTCTGATAAAATATGATCAAAGCACATATAAAGCAGAGCTCTGCTGTGTTGCATTACTATGACTATGCCACAACTACCCCAAAAGTTGGTGGCTTAAAGGAAATCATTGCTTTTTTTTTCCTCGCTCACTGCCCTCTGGGGTGGGTCTGCGCCACGACAGCACATCTACTCCCTGGAGTCAGCCCCGGCTGCAGGCTGGGAGCTGCCCCTGAGCTCCTAGGGCTTCTCCACCTCAAGGTAGTCTCTCCAGCCTGGGGCATCAGGCAAATGATCCAGGGCTCCCTGGTCTTGTGCCCAAGGGACAGAAGGGCCAATAGTAAAAATCAGGAAAGAGATAACTATGCAAGCCTTTCTTCAATACTGCCTCTCATGGTTTTCTTCCACCATCTCCCTAATCTCTCTCTTCACATATCCTGTTTGTTTATTATCTAAACACATTAATAATATATCATCTAAGGGCAATTTGATGAGAGCCAATAAAGAACCGAAGCAGGTAGAAACACGTCACAGAAAGACATGTATTCGCCTCTTGTCATTCACCGGATCGGGGACCTTGGGAAGTCCATGGGACTGCTTGGACCTTCAGACTCATCAAGGGGAAATCAAAATGCCTCATCACAGCAACGCTGCTAAGGATCAGGCAACATTCACAAAGCTCTTGCACAATGCCTGACACCGCTGGGAAGCCCTCCTGCAGCTCCCCAAGTGTAGGGGACGGGTCAGTATGATGGCTCAGGGCAGTTCACCATGACAAACTGTCTGTCTTTGGCATTCAGAAGAGAACGCACACACTCAAAATAAAGCAATGTCACAGTGATTGTTGAGTGGACCGGTTTTTCCAATTTCAGAGCAAAATGGTGTTCTTCCGTCTGCCTAGAGAACCCTATCTCAAAGTGTGAAAATTAATGCGTGGCTTGAAATAAACTTGAAGAGAGAAAAAGAACCGATCAGTTAGTCCACATGGTGCCCCAGGTAGAGCTTGCCAGAGCTCCAGGAGCAGGGTGTGCAAGCCCTGGGTACCACCCGGCAGGCTGGCTCTCTCCAACGACAGGGACCTATAGTGACTTAGTGAATTTCACAAATTAGCAAGTAAGAAAAAAACCTAATTTAGAGAATTAGGGACACTGAATCGTGGCATGTGCAGTGTTCATTTATTTTGACAAGTATAATTTAATTTTACTTATTTGGGGTAATATTTCATAGTATCCTAATGGGTGTGCACTTGTCTCCTTTGTAAAAGTAATGAAATACCAGGAACAGGAGGTCTCAGCACTGTGCTCTCTCCTTCTCCTGCCCCGGAGGGGCGCGGGAGACCTCGAGGGGTGTGCCTTCCAAGGTTGGGTGGGCATGGCGACCCTGAGGAGGCCCCGGGGGGTCACGGTGAGCACATGCACACTTAGAGAGGGGCGTGAGGCGGCGGGCCTTCTGCTGCAATCTGAAACGGGTTCTTCCCTTGGAAATCGGAACCACCACTTTTTACAAAAAGGCATTTTATTTGCCAAGGAGCAGTACTTCGAGATTCTTCCATTTCTGCCAATGACTCTCTTCCTCAAGACAAGAAGACATGGGCCCTTGTCCAGCCTCATCTCTCTCACGTTCTCGCCCTCACTCGTCGGCCCATCCCCAGCGCCCTGTCCCGACTCCTCACCTGCCCTCACCACCTGGGTGTGCCCCCCTCGCCCTCTCTGCCCAGCTCCACTCCCCCCACTGCCTTGCAGCCCCTGCTCATTTATGTGAGATGGACCCGCAGACGTCCTGGGGCCACGCTAAGGCCTGGCTCGGGAACGTCCCCAGGGTCCTCGCTGCCTCTGGCGTTAGCCACGGCAGGAGGTCTCAGGTCCCGGGCGGAACTCAAGGCCCTCCACAAGGCCCTTCCTGCTTCTTTCTAAGCACGTTTTCTCAAATATAAACAGGATTTCTGGCCTAGAGGTGCTACTGGGTAGAATAATCCATTGAACCTCAGTCTCCCCATCTACAGAGTAAAGCAAATGAGTCAGATTAACCCTAGACTCCTGGTATCTCCATGTTACCCTCTTTACTTTGCTTAGTCTTTAATCCACTGACACTACTCACCTGAAGTTCCCCTGAGACCTCAGAATTGCCAAGCCCAGGGGCTGGGGGTCCTCCCCGTCTGACCGACATGTCCTGTTGCAACTTTCCACCTCAATCTCTCCTGTTCGCTGCCCTGCTTTCTCTCTCTTTTCTGGATCCCCTTACCTCTTCAACAACTCACTCCCAATCTACCTCCCTGGTTTCCTCTTCCTATTTTCTTTAAATGTCATTATTCCCCAGGATTTTCAGTTGTTACATATATTTTTTTTTGCTACTTTTATTCTCATGGTTTTATATACCTGGCTTATAACTGCTCTGGAAAGTTTCTGACTTACAAACCTGCATTCCAGCCTAGATCATGTTCTGGAGCTCTAGGAACTCACGGTCCACTGAATGGCCCACACTTCCTCTTGGAGGTCTCATGATGGCTGGCTAAATGGTCCACATTTCTACCTCAAACAAAAACTGACCCACAATGACATCATGATGGCACCCTCAGACAACATCTTCTACCTACACTGCCTGATTCAACAAACAGCATCATTTTCGCTCAATAGAGGCAAACTAGACTGCAGACCTCCACCCCGGATACTAACGTGTTCCCTTAGTAACCCAAGAGTCGGCCATCGCTGCTACCCCAGACCTTCATTGGGTCTTCCCTGGAACAGCTCATTAATCCGTCTCACCCACTACTCTCCCCACCAAATCCATCTTTGAACACGGTCGTCAAAGCATGATTTCAAGCTCAGGTACCCCTGGGGCTTACAAGCTGTCACCCTTTCAGTGTCTGCTCAAGCCCTATAGCAGAAGGTGGAGCTTGCACTGTAGAGTGGGTGGCCCTTCCCAATGGTCCAGACTCTGCTTCCTCTCCTATTTCACTTCCCCTCATTCTTGGAACTGCCCTTCACATGGTTCTAAAGTCGCCTTCCCTGAGGATCCCTCCATCCACATCAAAGTTCTCCTATCCTCAGAGTGCATGGGCCTCTAAGCAGGCCTCTCTCTCAGTCTTCACCATATCGTCCTCTAACTGTCCACTTGTCTTTCCCACCAGACTGTGTACTTTGTGGGCAAGAATCTTGACTTTGGATAATGGTAGCCCCATCATTTGCCCCAGTGTGTGGCACATAGTAGGCACTCTGTGTTTGCTGTGTGAATAAACAAGTGGATTAAGCATTTTGCACCCCGGTGCTAGAATACCAAGCTAAAGGAATTTGCTATCTTTCATCATGTATGATCTAGTTCCTAATCTCATGCTTGGGGAGTAAGCTTGGCTCTAGGCGGAGCCATCTAGTGTTCCTAACCAGGAAGCACCTGGCATGATGAGGGAAAATACAGAAACAGAAGAATAAGAATTAAAACCCCAGCCAGTTCCTGAGTGGTCTTGTTTGCCCCCCTTTCGGATTCACTGTCCCACCATTTAACACTTGAACTTTCAGCTGCTGAGATTTGGAGCAAGGGAGTTTCATTAGTCAACAAGACATGACAACATTCTGTTACGGTGAGATTACATACACCTGTGGGGTGTTAGGAGACACAGAGTAAGACCCAGCAGCTTCAAGGCCTACAAATGGTGTTATCTTCCAGCAGCACCTGGGAGAATGTTCCAAGAGATAAAATACACAAGACAAATGGTGTCCTAATTGAAATGCAATGCAAGAAAGGAGCCCATAGAATTCTAAATACATTTCTGTCCCAATGTTCTTCTGTTAGTATGTGGTGAACTGGATTAACAAAGAATTGTGAGTATTTCTAAATAGCGGAAAGAAAGTACATTTCTAGAGCAGCAGACTCCAGGGACCATAAAAATCTATAGACATCACACCACTGTGTCATAATTTCTATTCTAACTTATTATTTATTCCTTAATGTTAATGCTAAATGCATATGTCTTTATTTGTAAAAGGATGTTTAGAAATCCCTGTGGATTTCTATCCACATAATTATATTTGTAATTATGATGGCACTCACGATACAATTGAAAAATCGAAACTCCGTGGATTCTGAATCAGGTTCCCATGGCCTTGAGAGCTCACAGCTAATCCTTGTTAGACCCGTGCACACAGATCCATGCTGTCTTTCATATAGTTTGACTTTCACATCACTGCCTTCCTTCAGGTAGGTCCCTGTGGGTAGCCTTCCCTCTGGCCAGCTGTGCTAACCGGACGTGACACGGTTTCCTTATGCTGGAGCGTGGAGCACTCTGTGAGGTGTTTCCTGCTGTAGTCCTGGAGACCAGGTCAAGCTAAGCACCTTCAGATGGCAGCTTCCCCTCATCTGTTGTCTGCATGGGCAATGTGGTACGTATGCCAGGTCCAGGCTCTGGGGAGAGAGCGAGGAATAAAGCATTCCAGTAAGAGACTTGGCAGTAATCCCACCCAGACGTAGATGTACAATGTAAGGTGGGAGGGTGTTTACAGACAAAGCAAGCTTAATAGAAAAAGGGAAGGAGAGGGAGGAGGAGGCGTGTGTTATTTTATTCAAGATGACCAGGGAAGATTTCCCTGAGGAAGTGATATTAAAGAAAAGGCACAATAAATCAAGCCCTACAGATAGCTGAGCAAAGAGCTGTTATCGCCTACCTAACATCTTTCACCTTCACCCCTCACCCTTCCAGCCCTGCCCACCCTTCCCCTCCCTCGTCTCCTCCCTGGACAACTGGACAGCCTTAGCAGTCTCGCTCTCTATCTCCTTCTCTCTCTCTCTCTCTCTCTCTCTCTCTCTCTCCCTCCCCCTTCCTCTCACCACTCTCATGGACCTACCTGTAGAGAATACTGTGATCAGATATAAGCCTTGATATGCAGAAGGGAGGATTTAAAATATGACAATCTCTTCTCTCTATGAATCGTGACTTTCAAAGCCAAGTCTGATGAGATCAAGAAAATCAACATTAAAAATTTAGAATCCCTAAGACTTCTTGCCACCTGCTCTGGGGCTATAAGCCTTATGGCTCAGCCTTTGGAGTAACTGCTGGAAAGGAACATAATTTCAGGGAAGAAATAAAAACACCTCAGTTCTGCGTAGCGCTATACAGAGACTCAGCCAGGCACGTACATACATTTATCTTTGTCCTTAAAAGGTGTTTTTCGTTTGATAGCAGTCAGGGTCCCTGTTCTCTTTGCTCACGTGGACTCCCTGAGCCACTGGTAGGCATCGCCATCTGCCCCGTGAGGACACTGCAGCCGGGGTGCTGGGATCACTTCTCCCTCTACTGAATGAATAGACCAACGAAAGTACCTTTTGTGCTCCACAAACAGGCAGGGATGGATTCCTTGGCCATTCGGCACGTCCCCCTCTCTCAGGTAGTCAAGGCTACCTATATGGGTCTCTCTGCTTCCCTGAGCATTGCTGCAAAGTCTCCGATCAGACAACAGTTTTTTGTAGATGCTCTGTCTTTTCTCTCTGTTTTTCTAAGATCACATCTTCCTCTTTAGTAGCATTCAATTTCACTGTGATTAGTTCAGGAATGGGTTTATTTGAACCTCTCTTTCTTCTGACTCCCTGAGATTCCTGACTGCAGACACAAGGCTTCCATGAATCATAAAGCAGCTGCACTCATCATTTCCACATTTATTGTCTCTCCTTCACTGTTTTCTCTCCTCCTCCATTCTCTTGCTGGAGGTAGGTTATCTCTAATGAGCAGGCACACGGCACCTCATGATCTCTAGAGATGAGGCCAGCTCTGTTTCTGAGTCTCCCGGGTGATCCTTTCCCACTAAAGTTTGATAAACTTTATACAATATCATGCGACATGTGTACTTATGACTTAAATCTTCATTAGTGATTGTAAGTATGGCCCAAACCTCTCAGAACATCATCTATGATTATTATGCCTGATTTTGGTCAGGATGCAGAAAACAAATGTGAAACCAGTATTATGTAAGTGGCACAGTGAGTCAGAGTGAAGCCGGTCCTATGTGCAGGTGTACAAGCGGACTGCCCCCAGAGCAATTCATGGGAGCCGGCTCCCTTCCAGGGCTCCACCCGCCTCCTGCAATATCTGGGATTTTACATTATCAGGGAGCCTGGAGTACTTCCTGGGAAAGCCGAGATGTGGAAGTGTGTGGGTGAAGCAAAGGGAAAGGACTCTGAAGTGTCCGAGAAGAACAGGAGTAAGGTGAGTACGGGGCTCCCTGGCAGGCCGTTTGGCTCAGTCCACACGGGAAAAGTCTGAGCTGGGCTCTGTCCCAGGCCCCAAGACATCAGTCACACAGAGGCTCCCAGACCCTCCCAATTTCAGCGCCACCTAATTTACCTGGAACTTGCTCCAGTGGCACATGGGAAAGGGCAGGGTGCCCGGAGTTGGAGGCAGAAGTGAGAATGTGATGAGCCTTTTACTTTGATTCACCAGGTCTGATTGCACATTCAATACAGTACATGCCAAATGGCATATACCACAGAGCATACATCACATAGCATATACCATGTGGCATGTAGCACAGATAACATTTATAGAGGTCTTGAAAATGTATTTTGCAACCAAAGGAGAAGAAAGGTATTCTGAGCTGCAAACCCGGAGCACAACCTCTGGGACTGGCACAGATTTTGAAGGGGGTCAGGTGACCAGGGGCCTGCCCAGGTGTGCAGGGAGGTTAAAAGCACAGGTGTAATAAGCTAAGAAGCTCATTCTCTAACTGCTGGGAAACAAAGCTCGATGTGTGAAAAGCAATTGTAGAGGCAGGTGGGAGACAGTTTGGATGGAAGGTAAAGAGTGACCCGAATATGGAAAACTGGTTAGACGCTGTCACTGTGCAGGCAAGAATGAGGGGTGTCTGAGATCGGGCAATGACAGCCGTCAGAGGAAAGAGGGGGTGCCAGAACTCTCACAGCAGCAGAAGAAACAGAGTTTAGTAAATAAATTAAAGGTGCGTGTGTGTGTGTGTGTGTGTGTGTGTGTGTGTGTGTGTGTGAAGGGACTAGATTTCTACTTTGGGCTAATTATGGGAATGCCACTGATTAAAGACAGACAATATGGAGAAGCATCAAATCATGAAAGGCAAGGCCAGGAGAGAGGAGCACAGACACATCACCTGCTGGGACGAGGGGAGGTCAAGGGGCCTTGGTTATTCTCAGGTAGAACTGACCTGCAGACTTTCAAACCATGTGTCTGGGATTCCACAGAGAGACGTGAGTGAGATATAAAGGTGTCAAAATTGTGAGCATAAAATTGGAAATTAAAGTCTTAGGTGTCAGTGAAAATACTGAGAAAAATGGTAGAGCCCGGTGGAAATGGGTGAGTCTTAGAAAACGGAGATATCATGAGCATAACTGAGACGCTTCACTACGACGGAGGAAACTGGAGACACTGAGGCACTAAACCTCGGGGTGTACTGTGGGCATACCATCCCCGCTGGGCCTTGGGCAAGGGGAGGGCGTGGGGCCAGGGTCTGGCACGCTCAAGCTCCTGCATGGTGGCCTAGGCCAGCCCCATGGGACCCCCAGAGCAGAGGGCCACAAGCAGCACATGTAGCACTTTTCTTGGTGCGCAGGGACATTTTGCTTGGACCCTGCTAGAGCCTGTGTGTGCGTGTGTCTGCGTAAGGCATGAGACTGAATCCTTGATGTCAAACTACTTCTTCATGGAACTGAGCCGCCTGTCGTGGGACATAAATGTGAGATCGTTTCAGGCCTCTATTCTTCCCCATGATTTCACAAGATGTTTGTTATGTGCAATTTAGAAACCAGATCTTTCTTGTGGGACCTCTCTCTTTTTTTCTTCCAGCACCAAATTAGATCACTCTAGGAGATTGTGGGCACTCTTGGTAATCTGAAAAGGTAAACTAATAATATCCAGTTCCTAGTCTCTAAAACGGTTAATAAGTGATGGTAATGGCAATCTACTTGAAAAGCTAAAAATCATCAAGCTTATGCACGGGGCACGTTTTCCTGGACACCTTCAGGTGAGCCATAATTTTGTTTTTAAGGTTGTAATTTTCAAGGTGGAATTGCATTTAACTCCCCATTTTTCTTTAGGCAGCAAAGATAAATCAGGGTCTAGGAACCTTTTATCTGAATAATTAAAAGAATATAATAAAAATGCTTTCTCAGCCCCATAGACTGAGTGAGCTTTGAGCTGATAATGGAAGAACAAAACGATTGTAGGATAAGGGCATCCACGGAGGTTCTGGGCCTGCAGGGGGTGGGCACAGTAAGGGTGATGCCAGGGGCCAAGTAAGGAGGCAGAGGGAGGTGTGTCCAGGGGGCGGGGCCCGTGGGGGACGTGCACACAGACAGGAGCAGGTGTCTCCTGGGCCAGCCCGGCAGGGGGCCATCTCCCAGGTACAGGGAAACCACTTCCCGCCATTCCACTCAGAGTTCTCGGATCAATCATTCTTCAAGAGAGGCGGCAGGACGAGGACCTCTGATTTGCACTTTCTTTGTATCCAGCACGAATCAGTGATGACCTCAGCCGCCCTATTCATGACGCAGGGCAGTGGTCGTCCCACAGGCCACCATGGTAGAGTGGCTTGGGCCACTGGGGCCTGTCGCTATGGCTGGGGTGGTTTGAGCTGCAGCTGGGCTGGGTGGGCACCAGCCTCCTTTGGTTCGGGAGACAGCAGACATGGTGGGAGGGGAACCAGTACTTCAGGGCCCCTCCCTGGAGATGCAGCCATATCTTGGGGTTGGGAGGTGGGGGAGCCCTGAGCTAACACAATTCTGGCAATGGCAAGATTTCCAGGAGGGCAGACAGGCAGCATTCCAGACAGGCCAGGGGCTTGTGCCCTGTGAATGGGACCCGTCTGCAGAATGGACCCAGCACCAAACGGCCTACAATCACCACCAGTGACACCAAACAGAACCTGGCTATTCAGAGAATGTCTCGGACCCTGGATGTTTGCTACATGCCGTTGCAGAATATGAAATTCTTCTGATAGAGGAAATATTTTGTGTCCCAGCTTTCAGACAGACGCTGTTTGGGGATGAAATGGAGATGAGGTCCATAAAGAGGATGCTGGTCTTCACGCTTTGTGTGGAGAGCTGGTAACACACACTGTGTCCTTGGAGTGGACCCTGCCGATGAGCTCCCTTTGATAGATGGAGTTGCTCGGCTCACACGCTTTTTAATGTGGTTTTCATAGAATCTTTCAGAGCAAGGAAGAAAGAGAGAGTGTGAGTGAGTCTGTGTCCACCTCCCTTGAAAAATCACCGTGGGCCACAGCCAACCTGGCCATAACAGTGTGAAGCCACTCTGCTTCTCGCCATGTCGGATGGCAGATGGGAGGCACGCGCATTTCTGCAGGATGACCTGAAGAAGAGGGGCTTAATTAAAGGACGTCCTCACAGCCTCCAAAAGGTGGTGAATTGGCCCCGTGTAGGCCAGCTTTTCCCTTCCCAGAATCTTTTTAAGTCTTCACAGTGGGTCATTGTCCTCCCTGCAGCCTCGAGCAGTGGAGCTCGGGTTATTATTTCCCTGGCGATCAAACAGCCAGGCAGACAGCTCCATCAGGCCAGCGGGCCCTTCTGTGGCCGACTCAGCAATGAAATGGCTCCCGGGGATGGGGCCTCAGCTGCTGCCTGCCGGGCTGTCTCTAATTGTCACTGGGACCCAGCCTTCTGGACAGCTCAGTCTGAGGATGACACCTACTGCTTTTCCTCCTTGGCTCGCTGTGACCACACGTCCTTTGCTCCCCCCGGGATCCCTGCCTGTGTCCTTGAAGGCAAAGGAGCCATCTCTTCTGCTCTGGGGTCTCTCGGACTTTGACAAGGCACACCACTGGCACAGCACAGCCCTCACTTCTCCCTGCCAGTCTGGGCATCCTCATTGGCTCTGATGCGACGTGGTACTGGAGGGACTCCAGGGCCTGTCCTCTCATGTTAGGGGCGTGGAACTTGAGGGGCCAGTTGGGGGGTGAGTCTGAGGCAAAAACAGACCTTGAGTGGGGGATTACTGATTTCCAAGCATGAAATGGGAGTCTCCTGCCGCTTCTGGGAGGAGGGTCCTCCTGACCTCCTGATCTCCTGAACGCCTGACCAGGAGGGCAAAGACCTGGGAACCCAAGGGACAGTGGCAGGTCTCTCCTGCAAGAACCACATGCTGAAGAGTGGCCGCCCTGCGCCCGAGAACCAGGACAGTGCCTCCCTCAGTGGCCTCCAGGCAGTGAGCAAGGAAAGGAGGCTTTTCTCCAGCAGAGGAAAAGAGAGGCGAGCAGCAGGCGGGCAAGACCTGGCTGGGAGAGAGGCGGGGGTGCAGATGCCCAGAGACCCCTCCTGGATGTCGATTCCACACCACACTGCCTGCTGAGGGTCCGGGACACAGCCCCCTGTTTACAGCTGAAATCCAGGGAGGTGACATAATTTGTCTGGCGTAGTATGTAACTAATTAGTGGCAGAGCTAAGACCCTGTTATATGATCTCCGTATTCGGAGTTTTGCAAACGTTTCAAATAAGCACATATCTGGCATTTTATGACCTTTTTATCTTTAGTCCCAAGACTGTACTTGCTTTAAATCAATGTACGTTGCCATACACATACAAGACCAGTAATAATTCCTATTTATTTACTGAGCTCCCATGGTGCACCGCGCGTTAGTCCCCCATGCACACATCCTCTGCTGTGACCCAGCAGGGTGGGCATGATCACCTCCATCCTGCAGATAAAGAAATTCTCACCGAGAAGCTGGAGTAGCAGAGGACATGGCAGAGACCATCCTCAGCAGGCAGGGAGAGTGGGACGGGCACCCCAAGCTGTCAGTTCCAAAGCCCGTGGTGATCATTTCTCTAATATCAGTGGTGAGGTTGATTTTAACAGGAGAAGCCCCACAGCATCCTCTCAATAGACTTTCCTTCCTTAATCTAAGGAAGGAAGGAAGGGGGGAAAGGTGTAACATGGGAAACCTACAGATCACACTGCCGGACGTTAGTAAGCCAAGCCCCTCCTGAAAATGGGCCAGCCCTTCTGTGCACCCACCAGAGCCCCGGAGCTGGAGTCTGCTGCAGCTGGCACTGTATTCCAGGGGTCAGGGAGGGGTGCTCTGGCCTGGGCTCCATCCCACACAGTTACGGGCCAGACGCATGAAGGTACGCAGTGCTGACACACGCCCGCACCACACTGACGCTCGTGTGCACAGACGTGCCCCACGGACTTCACTGAGCGTCACCATCCACTGAGTCTGACACGAACGAGCTAGAGGCGGGCAACCGCATTCTGGTTTGCAGTGAAGATAAATTGTCGTTGTGTCCTGCCTCTCTTAACTGTCTCTCTCTTCATTATTCTTTTCTACTCAGCACTTCCTATTTACACATGTTAACAGAGTAGAGGAAAATGTTTGTTATACAAGGTTGTATTATCTGAAACGTCCAATATCATTCCAGGGGAGCATTTTGACTCAGGACTATCCCTGAACACACACAATGCGGTCGGAGTCCTCGCAGACCCAGGCTGCGGGGCACATTTTGTATGTGCACAACACAGAGGATGGCCAATCTGCTGTTTTGTCCCCAGGAATAAGTATTAAATGTTCCCATGCTAATGTGATAGGAGATAAGATCTTTAGTGTTGTAATTGTAAAAGGGAGTTTAAATTTGCATCTCTCAATAATCAGTACTTTTTTGAGAGGCAGCGACAATGTTGTGTATTTCTCACTGATACATGTGGCCTACACTGGACGCCAGCTGTAAGCCTGCACCTTTGGGGTTTTCACCATATAGTCCTGCCATTGCACGTGTAAGTATGGTTTGGGATTTAAGTTCTTTTTTGAGGATTTTGACACTCAGAAAAATGTAAAAATATTCTATGTCATCCAGAGTCAACCCCTTTGGAAATAGAAAAAAGTTTCCACAGATTCAGTTTTTTTTCTTTCTATCGAATGTCCTTTGGGAGGTAAAATTGCAAGGATGGAGGTCAGCTGCCTCTGTCCTGGGAATCTTTCAAACCCTGTTCTTTCACAGGGATTGTCCGGAACATGCTGGGGCCCCCACAATGCAGACATGCACGGCTGGCTGATGGCCTCACTTCAGTAGAGGGCTTACAGAATGCTCCCGGGTCCTGCAGAAGAGCTGATTTGAGTGCTGGGCCTGGGGCCACTCAGAGCAGCCCAGAGACTGTGATTTTCCAGGTATAAGAAGACCCACTGTTTGTGCATGAGAGTATGGGGGAAAAGAAGGGGAGAGAAAAAGGAAACCCAGAAGGTATTGTAATAGCAGGATTTCCTACTAACATCCCTTCTCCAGACATGAGTGTGGTACCCATTGCCAGTAACCCTTGATTCCAGGAAAATAAAACCCAAGCAGTCTGCAAACGTCAAGAAGCAAAAGAAAATCAGCTGCATAAGCAACAGCTGGGATGTGCTGCCCAAAGGGCGTCTGCCACAGGAGCCCAAGGTCCAGCGTGCTGCTCGGAGGTCTGCAGGGCGGCCTTGCTCTGCTTGGAAACCCCAGCCATCTCTGGGGGAGATGGACGGATCGGAGGTCACCTTTTGTGAAAGTGATGCTATCATGTGGTTGTAATTTATGCAAAAAAATTCTGCAGGCAGGATGACTGAATTACAGCATACAATGCCGAGCGTCTACAGCAAGCTCCCCCTCCGGGTTTCTCACTTTTATCTACACTGAGATCAGGTCTGTGAAAATTTGGTGCACATGGCTTTCGATCAGAAAAACAGAACATTTCCACATGTTTCCATATATTTTTGAAGCAGAGACAGCAACCCCTTCACATCTGAGTCTAGGAAGCAAAGACAACATGATTGCTTTAAAGACGCAGCCGGAAAGGGTTTTTCCTGAGCCAATCAGCCAACTTTACTTAAAATAAAAGCCCTGGGAATCTGCCCCACAGACACGAGAGACATCTCCCTGCAGGATGACACGTGCTAAGGGGAGACACAGACGTCAGCATGTGCTCCTCCTGGACAACACCTAGCCCGTAACCATCACCAGGACGAAGCCCCCTGGGCCCCTTGCATGCTCGCCCCCATTTCAGTGCATCGCTGTGCTGCCCGAGTTGGAGGTAGGTGGAGGGGCACAGGGCTCCCAATTTATCAGAGGCGGTGCCTACAGCCCTGCACGGTTAGTCCCCACCCCCTCCAGCTGAGGTAGGAGCCGGCAGATGGGAGGAAAACAAACGTGCTAATAAAATCTGCTTGACAAACAGGCCTGGAGCTCCTGTGCACAGCCTGACAGCATGGGATGGGAGCTGAAAGTTATTTAAATGGACACACTACCCATGTGGGCTGATTCCCAGGCTAGCTGCCTTTCTCTCCCTCTCTCCCCAAATAACTGGCATTCATGAAAACACTGATGACAGCGTCTGGGCACAGTGCAGGCCGGGTTAGGCATGCTGCCCACTGTGAGCAGGAACCCCAGCCCCACCCAGCACAGCCCCTGTCCACACACCTGCCCCAGCCTCCCTAACAAAGGGGCTACTTGCATCCAGCGCCCGGCTGGATGGGGAGGCTGCAAACTGGAGGGACTCTGAAAATGATGAGCAAGGTTTCAGGCCGCTTTTGGCTGTCCCGGGAAACTTGGCAAAGAATAGCCCGAGATCAATTCCGCAACCCTCGCTGACCTTCTCAGCACTGGGTCGAGCCTGCTGTCCATCATGACAGGGAGGAGGCGTAGGGCACGGGGCTGTGTGTGTGCGTGTATGTGTGTGTGTTTAAAGAATATTAATTCACACTGAAATCCTAGGGAGCATTTACCAGCAATAAAGCTTTTATCCCTAACTAAGACAGACTGGGGAATCAGTAAAATGCTCATGTAGCTGGGTCTGCTCTCCTCTAATGCACACAGGAGCATGCACACACACACAGGTACACACACATACACCCCTAGGTACTCAAACTAACCTGTGGCCTAAGGAAAAGCTAAACTCAAGAAATGTAATTTCTGATTCAAAGTAAAGTTCAAACCAGGAGGTTATGCGTTGTCCTTGGAAAGCCCCCCTCAGAATGTCATTCAGGCCTCAGGCCGCAGACGCTCACCTCACTCCGTGGGACTTGGAGGCGATGGTCTAAAATGGCTTCGCAGAGGTGGAGTGCCCCAGGCGCAGCATTTCAGCAGGCCTGGGGCACGTGTGACAGGACACCTGGGTCTGCGGCGGTCCCCCATTCGCCCACACCTACGCCTGTGAGCCCAGCACGCCTGGGTGGCGAGGTGCGCTTTCATTCCTGGCCTTTCCTCCCGCTTGACTGCCACCAGCACTCGGGGCGAAGCCCCAGCTCGATCTGAGCGACCGGCAGGGGTTTGCGCAGGAGGCTGGCTAGCCAGTGCGCCCACGACACCTCCCAGATGGACCTCCCGACTTCTCTTGTTCAGGCTCTCCCAGGTCCTCCCCGAGGCCCTCACAGCGAGCTGCCCACGCCCCTCCTTCCCGGACTAAGGTCTGTGGGAGAAAGAAAGGATTCTTAGGACATCAGTAGTCACAGTGAGGGCAGTGATAAAACGAGTACAAATGAAACAATCTTATTATAAGATGGTGTATACAGTATGATTCTCTTATAAACATAAATATGTACCTGCAAGGTAAATATCCATGAAAAATACAGGAAGATATAAACCAACGTGAAAGAGGTAGTTACCTCCTGATAGTGTGATAATGAGTTCTATTTGGTTTTCCACACTTTCCAATTTTTTCCTAAATGAAGTACAAAGAAAGTGTTTCCTAACAAAGACGTATAGTACGGGTTCTACAATCATAAAAGTATTAACTTAGAAAAGGCAGATAATCTAGACACTCATCTTTCTATTTTGAAGCTACCATAAAAATTAGCAAACACATCATTTAAAGTTCTACTCAAGTAACACTGTTTGTCAGTGGGTTTTCAATCTTCATACCTTATTTATTCTGATTCTTAACTTAATCCCTTTTCTGGACAAGAAATCCCCTGTTGTACATCACAGGCTGCCAGCTGATTCTGAACATTGGCACCCCTTTGCTTTCCCATAATAGAACCCCTGATATTTAGCTGGACATGTGGCCAATCAGAATAAGACTACATTTCCCAGGCTCCCTTGCAGTGGATGTGGCCACATAGGTGGGCTCTGGGCCATGGGATGTGAGCAGAAGTTGCATAAACGATGTCACAAGAGGAGTGTCAAGAGGACTTGTCCCTTTCTTTGAAATTCAAACATGGCACGATACCCTTGGAAACACGTCTCCCACTGTCACACTGTAGGTCCCCAGCAGGGTGGACCTCACCCTGACTCAGGCCCCTTCATCCCCAGGTCTGGCCTCTGAGGGGGCTTTGGGTCTCATTGCCAGTCGCTTCCTGGGTCTTGGAGCCAGGTGGGCAAATCCAATCTCTTACAAATCCCTAGGTGCTCCTAATACTCTCTAATACTTCTTTGGTTTCTTGAAATTAACTAAGAATTCCTTAGTTTTCAGACTACTACTTGCCAATATTCTCTGTTGTGTCAGTCTGCCATAAAATACCCATCCATGCTTCCTCTGGACCACCCCTCCTAATTACTCATAGCACCCCTATAAACTGCGTGGGGTGAAGGGTGCACTTTCCAAAGCCCTAGGGCTTGTCTCTGAGCGGCTTCCCCATTCAATACCCAGGCAGGGGTGCTGATCTCTGTATCTTCCTTAGCCTCCTCAAGTCTCCCTCCAAAGGCAGCCTCTGGGGTGGGCCCTGACTAACACAATGAGTGGAGCGCATGGGCATACAAACCAGCTTCCAGTGACAGGTGGTGTCTCAGCCCTACTGGCGCTCAGAGGCCAGCCAAGGGATGTCCATGCTTGTTTCTCTGGGAGCCCTTCTCTCCCATGACTGGCCCCTGCCTGCCACAGTCAGAACAGTGAAAACCTCCTGCTTGCTTCACTGTCCTCTCCTGCCCTCCCTCTAACATCTCCTCTGGTTGGGGTTACATACAGAGAACTTGAATCCACTCATGCAGAGCTTGGGGTTGAGGACAGCCCCCCAGCTTTGCTCTGAGGCCCATACCATGTCTCCATCACATCTCCTCGTACACAGCCTCAATGTCACGCTTCTGCTCCCAGAACAACACAGAACCCCGGCCCCTTGGGTATTCAGATAGGTGACCTGCACTGTTTTCCCATTGTAAGCATGCCCAAAGCCTGCTTTAAATTATTCTGGCATTCTTGGCATCATGGTCTTTGAAGATGGGATGCAGACATCCTAAAGGCAGAGCCTTCTGATTGTCCATCAGCTGATGCTTTCCCTGGCCTTAGATATTGACAATCAATTTAACTTTTGTAAGATGCCAGTTAAACTCAGATATCTCTGTCCTTAGTCCAGGAGTCTCAGCCTTAGAAAACATCTTAGGGCTTCTGCACAACAAAGGAAACAATTAACAGAGTGAAAGGCAATCTATGGAATGGGAAGACACACTTGTAAGCCATATGTCTGATAATATCCTTATCCTTTTGGTTGATATTCAAAATATATAAGAAATGACTAAAAATCAATAGCAAAATCACAAAAAATAATTTAAAAATGGGCAAAAGATGTGAATACACATTTCTCAAAAGACATACAAATGGCTACAGATACATGAAAGGTGTTTAATATCACTAATTATCAAGGAAATGCAAATCAAATCCACAGTGAGGTGGATCTGAGACCTTCATGAACTGTTGGTGGGAATGTAAGTTGGTGCAGCCATTATGGAAAGCAGTGTGGAGGTTCCTCAAAAATTAAAAACAGAAATAGCTTATGATCCAGCAATCCCACTTCTGGATATTCATCTGAAGAAAATGAAACACTATTGTGAAGAGATACCTGCACCCCCATGTCCCCTGCAGCATTGTTCACAGCAGCCAGGACATGGACACCACCTACCTGTCCATCAACAGATGAATGCACAAAGGAGGTGTGGCTATATGTTGCAGGTGGTTATGTATTAAGTGTGCATGTGTATATATATTATGATTCAGTCTTTAAAAAGAAGGAAATCCTGTCATTTATAACAATTTGGATGAATTGGGAAGACACTGTGTGAAGTGAAATAAGCCAGATTCAGAAAAACTAATACTGTATGATCTCACTCATGTGAGGAATCTGGGATCATCAAACTCATAGAAGCAAAGAGTAGAATGATGGTTGCCAATAGCTGGGGTCCAGGGGGAGAAATGGGGAGATGTTGGTCAAAGGATACAAACTTTCAATTATAATATGAGTAAGTTGTGGGGATTTGCTATAAAGTCTGGTGACTGTAGTTAATTATAATGTATTATATATTTGAAATTTCCCCAAAAGGGAAATGTTCACATTTCTCAATAGAAAAGGTACCTATGTGATGGGATGGATATGTTAATTAACTTGATTGTGGTGCTTAGTTCACAATGTAGGTGTATATCAAATCATCAACTTGTACACCCTAAATACATACAAATTCTTTTTCCACTTACACCTCTATAAAGCTGGGGGAAAAACTTTGACTTAAGTGGACAGGTCATTTTCATAACTGGCAGTGGACTCACAACCTGGAACCTCTCTGCACCTGCACCACAGGTAAGACAGGTAATCCCTGTCCCTGGCATTCTGCAAGGCAGACTTGTGTGCCATTCCCACTCCAGGAGACAGCTTCCGTTATCCTAGAAATTCACACACTGGAGATGGGGGCTGTAACATGACCTTCCACATTCTTCCCTCTTTGGGGAAATTCATCTCACCAGCAGTCTCTGAATTAGAATTTTTGACCACAATGGAAGAACCATTATATGCTGTTATTTCTCCAAATTAAATAAAATCTGATGCAAATTTCTCTTCAACCTGCTGGTTACAAATCAACCTCAGTCATGTTTTGAGCCATTCCCCCTGGACTTGCACAGAATTCCAGAAGGTTCTGTATATTCCAAACAGTCAAAGAAGTTTTCTCTGCTCTTTGCACCCAAGTATCCCACAGATAAAGTCTTGTCCATCCTACACCCTCCCGTTTCGAGGCCGCCTGTGTCTGAGCTGGATCTCTCACTTTCCTCAAGGTCATCACTCAGTGTGCAGTGGTCACAGTCCCCAGCCTCTCTGGCGTGTGGGGCCAGGGACTAACTGAACAGCAGAGACACAAAATCAACAGGAAGCGATCCTGCTCCTGGCCCCATGACCCCCTAGGTCCTCACCTGTTCTGGCAGCTCTCCTCTCGTTGAAGACGCCGCACCTCTGTCGCTTCTTCCTCCAGCTGATCCAGCCTGATTACTCAACAAACCCAGGCTTCCAAAAGCCAGATCCTGTATCGGGACACTTCTGTGTTTGGAGCTAGGATGCGAAAGTGTTGGTGATCCCAGAGGCAAGAGAGCGCACAGCCTTGGATATTTCCTCAGGAATGGGGAAGGAAACGTGTCCACAAAAGGGGAAACAACACCAAGGATATCCTAATAACACGCCGTGCAAAATTACATTCTTAACATTGTTTCTATTTTTAGTCAGTAGTTTCTTGGTGAAGGTCCAGAACAAGAGCAGCGAGCAGGCGTGTCCCCTCCTCCCTGACTGCTAACAACGTGTGCGTGCTGGAACGGGCTGCCAGCTACGGAAGTGGGCCAGTGGGCGGCCTCGGGTGGCTGTGGCACCTCTTGTCCAGTGGTCCACTTACAAGCTGCCCAACGGTTTTGTTTGCATGTTGGCTTCTCAGAAGCAAGCTCTTTTCTTCCTCCCAGAGGCTCACGGTGGGTAAAGTTGCTGGATAAACAGGGCGTGACTTATGGAGACTGCTGGCCACCGGGGGAGACAGATAGCACCCTGTCTTGGCTGAATGTCTGTTGTCTATTATATCCAGACATCGACAAAGTTTAGGACAGAGATCTTGGCACTTAATCTCCATCCTTGTCATCTGATCATCTCAGAGCACAAATGAGGATCTTGCCCACTATTACATCTAAAATTTCTCCTCCGTTGCACTTGCCTTTTTCTGCACAAAGAAATGTTGACCTAGCCTCACATTGATAAAGGCCAGCAGGCACCCTGAGGACATTATGAGATGCAATGAGGGTGATAAAGCTGTGCTAACGCAATTTTGGGTGGTCTGGCAACAGGAGGGACTCTGGTGGAGGCCTAGAAATCATTCCTTTCCGAGACGAGACCTCCTAAGCGAAAACCAGAGAAATGCATCAGATACAAATGAGGCAGCAGGGCTGTCTTCATAAATTGCAGCCTGTAGGCCTTTTAATGTGTCAGCGTAACCTGGCCGTTAGCCATATTTAATTGCTATCTACAGTAAGTTCCGTAGATCATTACCGTATCAGTCATTTCTCAAAGATCCTCGTTAACACAGGACAAGAGAACACAATAAACGGCATGACGGCAGCTGATGGACAGGAGAGCTGCTGAGGGGAGCTTGCACATGTCAGCCAGCCCAGGGAGACCTTCTGGGCTTCCACCAGCACCATGATGAGATCCACAGTGCACAGTGGGCCTTTTGCATGGCAGAATGTTGGGCCCAGAATGAAGTGCTATTTCCCTCCTGCAGGTCTCCTCTCCAGCAATGCACACTGGTCTCTCCTGATCCCTTGTGCCCTCAGCTGAGGTCCACTGTCCCTGGCTGGAGTGGAAGGGACTGTGGCCTGCCACAGTCCATAGCAAAACACCCTGGAAGTCGCAGCTCATGATGGACACTCACATCGACAATCCCTCCATTCAGCAGGTGCATGTATATTACGTGCCTACCCAGTACAGGAACTGTGCAAGTGCAAGTCCACTGAGGTTCAAGGTCAAGTGAGACCTGTCCCCACTCCTAGGACGTAACATTGGGGAAGAACACTGGTGGAGACCAGGAGACCTTCTAGTCCAACCCACTCACTTTATGCCAGGGACTCTATTTCTCATTTTGTAATTATCCTTGTTTTTAAGTGCTATTGTTGAAATTTGAGCTGTGTTCCTTTTTTCCCTTTAAAAATGTGTTTTGAATGACCAAAGGCACATTTTGATTTTTCCCTTATTGGAAAATCCTCGGACAGAACTTGAGTCCATCGATCCTTGTGATGGGAGTTTCCACAGGTGCATGAGCCCATCTTCCTCAGGAACTGTCCTTCTCTGGGGTCTCAGAAACACCCCCAGTTGTACAGTTACCTCTCCCTGGGAAATGATCTTCTCCCTGGGGCTGGGGACCTAGAGGGTGCAGTCAATTCCAACTCAAAATTTCCAAACAGCACAGACAGTGTGAACTGAAGCCCCACACGCCAGGCACACTTGGGGGCCAGAGTGAGCATAGGTTTCATGCTGCGTCGCCTGGTCTGGAAGGTCGAGAACTGCTCATCTCTACTCAGGGACGACAGCTCCAGGCTCGTTGCTGGCTCTGCAGAGCTGGTCCCGCCCAGCGCTCACTGCTCACAGCGTCTGCCAGCTCCATGAATGTCCCCAGGCAGGGGCTGGCTTCTCATCCCCTAGGATGTATTTCTGGTTCCATAAAGTTCTTGGTCTCAACCCCTGCCGGATGCTTCATCTTTCAGTTTCCCCTTCTTCTCTGGCACCTGGAAATGTGTTCTCCTTATGTGCTTTTCAGGAAAACCAATGACATTTTCAAAAAGGTGCTTTCTGTCACTCAGCATTCCTTCGGGGCAGAGCATGGGTCTGGGTGTCAAGCATGGGCTGGCATTTCCTCCTCGCCAGGTCCATCTTCTTCACATGACCTCACCCCACCTTACAACAGGAACCTGGGCCTTGGAGAGAAGGGACAGTGACAGCTTCAGGGCCAGCTTACAATTACGTTGAATCATTTTATCCCTGATCCTAAGGCAGAGGGGGCCCACAGCAGCCTCCACTTTACAGAGAGTAATGGGAGAAGTACACTGGTGTCAGGGTCCAAGGCCAATCGGCGCCCAGCTTTGTCCCTCACTGTGTGCCTGTGCTCTGTGGACTAAGGAGCAGGCGGGGGGCTTGGGTGAGTAGCTACACAACAGCCACGGCACAACACTGGGCGCTGGAACGGCCAGGGAGTGGCTGCTTCGCTTGCCCTGCAGGAACGAGGGCTGGAATGGCAGGTGTGGGCGGCCCTGAACCTGAGCAGGCTGAAATCCTGGGCTGAGCCATCACTTCTAGAAGCCGAAGGCAGAAGCGTGCAAGATTTGAGATGCAGCCAGACCACAGAACAGCCCCCTTGGGCCCTCCCCCCTCTGGCCTCCCCAAGCTGAGTGAGCAGAACTCACTCAGGCTCCGGAAAACCCACTTCACAGAGCTCACCTGGTGGGGAGCAACTGCACCATGCGCTGTGGCAAGACCCACTGGGCCATGGATCATGGACCATCTCGTGCCAGCACCTCAGGAGGGGCGCAGTGACCCCGGGCCTCAGAGGAGCCTGTGAGCTCCTGGCACAAAGTGGCATTTGAGTGTGAGGTCCTCATGCAGAACTGTGTTAAGGAACAGTAGTTCCTTCCAAGTAAAACAGATTAGGTGAATCAAGTCTCAGGGTTTTATCTGGCCTCTTTTTTTTATTTCTAGTGAACCGATACATCAGCCCTGCCAGTGGCCAAAGTAGCACCTCCCCCAGAATGAGCTTCAGCAATGGAACCTCAACAACTAGCACAGAGAACATGCTCCCAGGGTTCATGGAAGCCAGCAGCAAGGCTCTGCTGTCACCCTTCCCTCCCGAGGTGATCCAGGGCTCCGGGGACCAGATGGCACCGTGGTTAGAGCACATTCCTCGGGCCAGCAAATCCCGGTGCAGTTCCCAGGTCCCAGCGTATCAGCTTCACCGCCCAGGTCAAGCCACTAGGATGCTAGTCTCTATTCCCCCGACAGTGACTGTGGCCAGGAGGCGATGCACAGCAGGCAACTGCGTGAGTCTTTGGCACACAGCAAATGCTCAAAGATGTGCACCTGCTAACACTATATTGCTATAAAATAATATTAATAAAAACAACAATATTGTGTGGAAATCATAATAATATGTATCGAAGACAAGTAGGAATATCCTATGACTTTCTCATAAACCATTTGTATGACCAGAAAGCACAGAACCCAACACAGCTCCTGGCTTCCTCCAGAGATTCAGAAAACACTGCTCAGAGGCCAATTTACCTGAAGGACTGAACTCAGGGCTGTCGCTCTGAGGTCAAGGAATGTCCACTATGATTTAGACCACAGCCCAGACTACCTAGTTATGACTTTACAAATGATTGCAATATGTGGGCTGCGTCTTCATTCAGCCCTCAGAGAATATTTTTTATGATCGCTTTGGTCTCACCTATTAGCAGTGGGCCATGTGCATTTGAAGCCCAAATAGGAGGAAAAGACCTGGGTGTGGAGACGACATCTCCGAGCAAAACACACCTGAAAGGGAATGCTGGCACTGACGGGAAATGGGGCTGAGGGACCGACCTACAGATGAACATTGAGCGTGGGTTAGTTGTGGCCATGGTAACGCAGAGCCATGACAGCCCTGAGGACCACATCATTTCAGATTCCCCTGCAGAGCTCTTATTGCACCAAATTCTTATGTCTGGTCCTTGTCCCAGACTTCCTGAGTCAGAATCTCTGAGGCTGGAACCCAGTTCTGGGTATTTGGCCTGAAGGATCCTGATTTGGGCTCCAGGCTAATGGCCAGCGGCGCACACACTCCCTTGGGTGTGAGACACTGAAGTTGGCTAGATAATGTCACTTCCCGGGCACACAGCCCATCAGTGGCAGAGCCGCACCAGACCCTGAGCACTTTGACCACCAGCCTTAAGCAGTTTGCCCAACACTAGATGCTTGAGACACCAACGAGGGACCCAGGGGTGAGTCCAGGGAGCCTGTGACCTCGCCATGGTGGGTCTGGGGCAGCAGAGGGGGCCAAGGAGGGAAGACCTGGGGGCACTGCCCCTCCTTGCTCCCTGGTTGAGAGAGGACAGCAGGGAAGTGTGGTAGCCGCTGGGACACTAGGGCTCACTCGAGTGGGCCAGCAGGGCCAGCATATGGGCGACCTCCTTTCCCCTTTCCTGACCATGTATCTGTGGCTCCCGCACGGACCCTTCCTGGGTTCCTAATCTCACAGGCCACTAAAGGACAGAAAGGACCTTCCCAAATTCAAATGCCATAATTTCACATTGAGAGACAGGCTAGGGTGGGGAGGCAACCTGCTCAAGTTCAGTCAGTGCCCGGGGGGCAGAGCTGGGACCAGAACTCAAGTCTGGGACCCCAGCTCTGTGCCCCACCATCCCACATCTCCATGTGGCCCAGGCACCAGGAGGGTGGACGGCCTCCGCCTCCCGAGGCTGGTAGCCTCCCGTTCCTCACGAGGCAGCACTTCCAGCAGTCCCTCGAGGCCCCCGTCCATGCTGAGGTGCAGCCCATCGGCCCCCCCAGACGTCCTGACTCAAAGACCCCATGGGTGAGGCCAGGGAATCAGCTCCGCAGGGCATGACTATGTACCTCAAAGTTTGAGAAACCCTGAGATAAGACCTCAAAGCTCTGGGATAGAAAGTACGGTGCAGCAGGAATGCTGATTTGAATATGACATCTGTTCTTTCCCTGAAGAATTATCCACCAAGCACCGCCTAAAAGCAGCCACTGTCCCCTGAATTGGGAGCTGCTGCTGACAGGACAACCAGATCCTGATCAGAGGGAGGGATCCAGACAAAGATGGAGCCCCAGAAACCCGGGCAGACTTTAGGAGTTCTTGGTGCCTGGGGTGATGGTGTGTGCCACAGCGAGAAGGGGGCGGGAGTCAGAGGGGAGCGCTCATAACAATGACATGAGACAGTGTCTGGTTACTTGCAGGGAAGCTTGCCCAGCATTTGTCTGAATGCTTCGGTCCTAAAAGTGGACACCTGGCCAGACCTAATCCCCTCAGCTTTGATGGTTAACTCTTTATTCATATGACCTCTTAGGGTATAAATTTAATCTCAAAAAATCATTAAATAAATAAAGTCTATAGAAATATTTTTAAAAAATCAGTGGCAGCTAGGAATTCGGGGGAGGGAGGAGTGAACAGGTGGACCAGAGAGGGATTTTCAGGCTGTGAAACTAACGTGTATGACTTTATAGTGTTGGACACATGTCATTATCCGTTTGTCCAAACCCGTGGGGTGTGCAGCCCCAGCAGTGAACCCCAAGGTGAACCAGGCTTTGGGTGGCTGTGGTGTGTCTGTGCAGGCTCACCAGTTGTCACAAATGTCCCCTCTGGCAGGACATGTTGACAGAGGGGGAGCTGTGCACGTGGGGGCAAGGGGAAATGTCAGTACCTTCCTTTCAATTTTTCTGTGAACTTAAAAGTACTCTAAAATAATAAAGTCTTAAAAAAAAACAAGAATCACTAAACATGACTGAACCATTTGTTTTTTAAATGTGTCATCTGTGAACCTATGAAATTATCAGGAATCAGGTTTTGAGACATAAAGGGTCTTAGGCTGCTCAGGAGCTGAGAGCAGGGGCTTGAGCCCAGCTGGTCACTGAATCTGGCAGACTTGGGGAAAATCCTCCTCTCTTTAAGCTCTCATTGCATCTACTGGGCAGGGCCGGGGGATGTGAGGGTCCCCTCTTTGATCTGTGATGTTCTAGGGCAAGCCCACAATGCTGGTGAGAAAAGAAATCAGAATCTCACAGAGAGCAAGAGCGGAACAGCACAGAGTTTCTACAAAGCCAGAAAAATGTGCTTTCTGGAACTTAACAGCAAAGTGCACGCAACAGTGTGGGGTCCCATGGTCTGCATATGTGAAGTTCGTAAATTAATGTCATAAGAGCCAGGGAAACACCTGTTCTGGAAGAACCCAGCAGAGGGGATTTGGACATTTGAGAAGAGGCTCTGCAGACCCAGCAGTGGGCCCGGGAGCACATGGGCGGTATTCACAGGGAAAAGGTTCCCACTCGATTGTGTTTCCTGAACTGTACACATCTGGTTCCAGGCCTCTCGGGTTGGGGTACAGACGCCACTGGAACAAAAGCCTATCTCCAGGAAGCTGCCTGGGAACAAATCAGGATAAGGCCAGCTGCCCTTCCCTCGTGTGGGCTCCCCAGCTGTGTGTCACACGGCCCTTCCCAGCCCACTGCCGACAAGGGACATGCCCCAGCAGGAGGTGCCGCCTGGCCCTGGCATGTGCCCGAACGGCCAGAGCCAGCACAGGCCCCTCTGCTCAGCCCCACGGTGGGCTCATTTGAAGGACACTTGCTTCATTCAAGATCAAAGCAATGCTTTCTTCTCCTTCAGAAGAAAATAAGAGTATATGTTGGAGAGATGAAGGATACAGTTAAGTTCATGCACAGGCTGTTTAGTAACTGAGTCTCTGCCTCCTACTTAAAATGACTTTTCAGCCACTGGATGGTGGCCTTCTTATCCCTGGTCTGCCGTTCCTGGAAGGGAGCTATAAAAGGGCCCTGGTGATCACCCAAGAGTGGCGGGGACGAGGGTGGTGAGAGCTGCCTGAGCTCTTGACGGCCGATGAGATAAAGGTTGTGTGTCTAAAGCCCAAACTTGGGCTCTGCAGCGTCAAAGAGCCAGGGGTGCCCTGGTGCTCCAGGGCAGTGCTTGGACTCCATGACCCCAAAGGCAACTTGCGCAGGTCTCAAGCTGAAATCTCAGTGCTTGGAGGTTATGCAGGCATCTTTCCAGGTGGCCGGCAAACACCTTCACAGCCTCATCAAGGGCTGTCACCAAGAAAGGCAGCAGGCTGCAGGGAAAAGGGGAAGCAGGGGCATCCAAGGCAAAGCCCACACTAGTTAAAACTATCTGGGAGTTAATAGGTGGGAAGCAATAAGAAATTCACACTGCCAGACACGAGACCAAAATGGAAGATGGTACAAGGCCCAGTGGCCACTGGGTGGGACGCACATAGGGTGTACATGGGTTTGAAACTCCTTCTGGAGCGGCTGGAAGCCTGGGGACGCACATAGGGTGTACATGGGTTTGAAACTCCTTCTGGAGCCTGGGGCCTGGGAGAGGCATACTTCCTCTCACTCGCTTCTCCTCCTGCTCATTAAAAGAGAAGAAAAGAAGAAGAAAGGCACACGTTAGCAGCTGATGGCTCATGCCGGGCACTGTTCTGGGTACTTACCCAGATCGGTCATTAGTACCCACACACCTTCGACAGGTGCACAGTATTGCATTTTACCAATGAGCTGTTTGGTAAAATGCCAACAGTGACATGCTCCCAGAGACACTGTGTGACTTGGTGAAGGGTAAGCAGCAAAACTGCGATTTAAACAAGCTCAGCTGAAAGCCCTTTCCTCCCTCTCCCCCAGCACCCTGCAGGTGTCTGAGCTTCTCGTTCGCTCTTGCTTTCCACCAGAAGGCCACAGACCACGGCTCGTTCGCCAGCTTAGAGGGGAGTAAGTAGGGGCCGAGGTCACCTGGGCCTGCCGGGGAGGTGGGTCAAAGCTCCAGTCATCACAAGCTCCACCCAGGCTCGGCCCACACATGGTGGGAGGGGCTCCCACCTCTGACTGTTTAAACCTCATTCATCCAATGAACCCACTCTCTCACATGCTTTTTTTAATTAGTAGATTTTAGGTTTTAGATTTACAGAGAAATAGAGCAGATATCATGGAGAGTTCCCAAACACCCTTTCTCCACCTCCTCCATGTCATCCCTGCTTTCACATCATCGTTACTCTAGTGCGTTTATTGCAATTGATGAGGCAATATGGCTCTGTTCTTATTAACTAAAGCCCAGAGTTCACCCTGGGGCTCACGCTTGGCGCTGTGCATCCCACGGGTTTGGACAAGTCTGTGATGACATGTGCATCATTACTGCGTCATACCAAGCGGTTTCATGGTCCTAAAAACCCCCTCCGCCCCACCTGTTCATCCCTCCTCCCCTCGGGGCCCCTGGCAACCACTGACCTTTTCGTTGTCTCTGTAATTTTGTCTTTTCCAGAATGTTGCAGAATTAGAATCGTGTAAGCTTTTCAGTGGGGCTTCCTCCCCTTGGTAACATGACTGAAGTATCCTCCACCCCTTTTTGTGAAAAGCTCACCAGTTTTGCAGCTTTCCCTTTTCACTGTGGGAAGGAAGAGCTCCCCTTTCTCCCGGACCTCAGGTATTTAGAACACTCTGTGATACTCAGAAGAGATGCCTGGTCCAGAAAGTATTTGGGTAAATGTCCTTGTCCCTTTGAAATCTTTAACTCCTGAGCTCTCTGCCACTGTCATGAAGCATAAGAAAGTACCCTCCTCAAGACGGCACTTCACAAAGAGTTTTTTTAAAACTAACTAAATAATACAAGACAGGCAGAAAGGTTGGAGATGTGGAGGCCAGTGGGAAGGCACGGCTAGAAGTCTGTGTGCCGCGTGCCAGGCGCACTGATCATCAAAGCATGTCCCCACCACGGTCCTGATCCATGGCTCCACTTTCCCAGGGTGGGGGTTGGGGGCACAAAGGCTGCCCCAAGGAGGGCAGAGGTTGGGGCATTCAGAATTTTCTCCAGCTCCGCATCAGCCTGGGCTGCCCTACCTCTTTTTGAGGCTCCCAGGTTCCAAGGAGGAGGGGAGGGCCTTGCATGCCTGCCCACAGAGGGTCCGTCTTTGCAGTGTGCCGCCCACAGCTCTTCTGTGGGGCCAGACCGCACTGTCGGGCGCACACCCTTGCAGGAGGGGCCAGGGGAAGGGAGCAGGATGCCATGCAGCAAATACGGATGGAGTACGCAGATTCCGGAGCCTGTCAGATACCCATGCCTGTCACTGATCGGAAAGGGGCCCTGGGGGCCTGTGGAGTGGCGGGCACATGCCAAGACCATGTAAGCCATCAGCTCCATCAGCGAACGACCCCCGTGTTCCCGCTAGTCCTCAATCCAGTTTGGCTATTGGCCACTGTCTTCATTAGAGGTCATTAACACAGCACACTATAAGTTGAAACTTTTAGGAAGATGAACGTTACTGTTTATCTCTGTGGATCTTCCATTTAATTTTTTCGAGTTTTTTTTGTGTCTTCTTTTTTTTGAGCATTTTAAAACTCTTCCTGCCTGTTAAGTATTCTGTCACTGCTTAGTATCTTAGAGACAATTCATAAAAATACAGACCCTAAAGAGTGTTCACCGGATGCCAAAGTCACGTCCCTGCCCCTCACCCACCCTTCTGCAGCTGCCTAAGGTCAGCCTCCATCCCTCCTACAGGTTTCTGGCCCTGGTTGGCTCCCCCACCACCGAGCTGCCCGGGAAACCTGCGCCGAGGCACACTCATCCCTTAGGGTGGGACTGGCTGCGGCTCCTCCCTTGGGCCCTTCCCTGGGCCAGCTTCCCTGAGCAGAACAAAGCCTCCCGCTGTCTGCACTCTGCCGACTGTCTCAGGGGTCTGCGCTTTAGTCGTGGTTGCACGTCAGCTGAGCCCCTGAAGGCAAACTCTCCAGGAAATCGCTATGCCTCGTTCACTGTCACATGCCCACAGCTTCTAGCGGGACGCTGAGAGCGCCAGGCGGCAGGGAGGCCTTGCCTGCAGGAAGCCTCTGGGCTACTGAGGCCAAGGAGAGGGACATGAGCACGGAGAGGGTGCGCTCTCATGACTGCCGCTAGAGGGCGCGCCCATCCCAGGTGGAACTGGGGACCCGGCCCCACCAGACTCCACTTGAAAGGCAAGAAAGAGCTGAGGACCCGGAGGAGGTGTGAGAGCAGCAGGTCTGGAGGTCATGGGGACAGTCGCAAGGAACTCGCCAGAGCCCACAGCTCTCTGCTCCCGCTCCACTCACAGATTGTCTCTGCTTCCGAAAAAATAAAGACCAAGGAGAGTGACAGCTGTCAGGCTGCCCGGCGGAGGGGACACAGGAGCACAGGAGCCGGTGCGGACAGAGCCGGAACCGCGAGGCGGGCCGGGCAGGCCACAGGCGAGGCGCTCGGCCTTGCTGGAAGTTGGCCTGCGCCCTGCAGCCTGAGCTCCCTCCCGCAGGGGACAGGGGCGCACACCGGAGCCTGGGCTGCCAGGAAGTGCATGGTGCGTGGCTCTGCGCCTTGGATGAGTTACCTCCAAACACCAGGCCCCTCATTTGTTAATAGGGAAAAATAAAGTGCCCGCCTTCTAAGGCTCTTGTGAAATTTGTAAGATCCGTGTGAAGTACAGAGCGTCTGGGGGGTACAGTAAACATTCAGTGGCCGCTGGCTGCTATTACTGCTACTGACCAGTACTCCTGACCACTGCAACTAGCACCACCATTACTATTACTTCCGGCCACCAAATGTGAAGCACTTGGCATCTGAGCTGTGCCTCTTCTTCATCAGCCCCTGAGCAGCTCCCTGCGTCCCCCCCCCATGCTCAGAATCCCCTCCATGCTTGGTGCGGGAAGAAGGAAGATCAAGTCTCCCCTCCTCCCCTAAACCATCCTCCCTACCAAGAATGCTCCCTTGCGGGCACCTCCCCACCACCTCCCTCCCACCCCACCCCCAGGACAACAAGGGCAGGATGAGGAAGGACAAGGGCTGGGTCAGGGCGACAGAAACACAGGCACGTGGTCACTCCATCCTAACGATGGTAAATGTGCTCAGGGCAGAATACAAGTTCTCAGATTCAAAAAGACTTATGCACCCCTATGTTTATCGCAGCACTATTTACCATAGCCAAGATATGGAAGCAACCTGTGTCCATCAGTAGATGAATGGATAAAGAAGAGGTGGTGCATATACACAATGGAATATTATTCAGCCATAAGAAGGAAACAAATCCTGCCATTTGCAACAACATGGATGGAGCTGGAGGATATTATGCTCAGTGAAATAAGCCAGGCGGAGAAAGTCAAGTGCCAAATGATTTCCCTCATTTGTGGAGTATAACAATGCAGCAAAACTGAAGGAACAGAATACCAGCAGACTCAGAGACTCCAAGAAGGAACTAGTGGTTACCAAAGGGGAGGGGTGTGGGAGGGCGGGTGGACATGGAGGGAGATGGGGATTGAGGGGTATTATGTTTAGTACACATGGTGTGGGGGGTCATGGGGAAAACAGTGTAGCACAGAGAAGGCAAACAGTGACTCTGTGGCATCTTACTACACTGATGGACAGTGACTGCATTGGGGTATGGGGGGGGACTTGATAATATGGGTGAATGTAGTAACCACATTGTTTTTCCATGTGAAACCTTCATAAGAGTGTATATCAATAATACCTTAATAAAAAATGTTTTAAAAATGTGCTCAGAGCTATGTGGGGATTTAGGTTTGCAGCAAACTTCTCAGCTGCATTATCTAATTGGATCTTCCCAGCTCTGATATATTTATTAATAGTATCATGATCATTTGTACAGACACCTCTTGGGTTTGTCAAACCAGAAATGGCCTTAAATGTGATTGCGGGAATTCAGACCTGTCTTTGGGGACACTGCTGGGAAGAGGCAAGGCCAGAAGGGACCCCCTGTCTCATGCCTTCCCACCCTTACACGCCTGGAGGTGGTAGAAGCCAGGCAGATGGGGCATGGTTATAGGAGGCTGCCTTCCTCCCCTCTGTGTCCGTGGTGACTGGAACAGGAGGAGCCAACACTGGGGGGATGTCAGGCCCATCCGCAAAGGGAGTCCTGGAGGACCGGAATCTACCAAGGACCAACGACCAAGACTATTCCCTGTAGAGGCACAACCTCGCCCAGGAGTGGCCTGCAGGAGGGTCCCAGGTGTGTGTTTGAAACATTCTCACTTCCTTGTTTCTGAGGCCAATGGCAAGGGCCCATGATTATTCCAGAAGAAAGGACTTGTTTGTTAATTGGTTGGAAACTCAGTGACGCCATGGGGTGATGCCACCCGTCCGCAGGAGGACCTCAAACCAGAGGCTGGGCAGGCGGGACTCTTTCTTCTGGAGGGAAAGAGAAAGGCCACTAAGTTGAGTGACCACGGGAACATTTCCTGCATGCAAAATATTGTGTTTGGAGTCTGGAGAGAGATTGGATCTTGCTAACCACACCAGCCCCGTATCAGCAGGGCTCCCGTTGAATCTGGGCTCTGTCACGGGCCAAGTCTGTGGTCTTAAGCTCAGGTGCCTGCTGCTTGACTGTCTGTGTACTGAGAATAACAAGCGTCCCTGTCCCAGAACTGGGTGGCAATTCAGGACATTGCATGTGCCGGTGAACTGGCGCAATGCTTGGCACATCCTAAGTGTTCAGAATGCGGCTATGATCATTTCATTGAATCCTCAGCCTAAATCCTGGACAGGTAAAATCATATGAACATTACAGAAGGGAAGTCAGAGCCCACAGAAACTGAGCCATCTACCCAAGCACGTGTGCCATGTGTGTTTAGGTAATAAGGACCCATGTCTTTCATGATTCCAACTTGTCTATTGTAAAAAAACTTGTTTAATATTTAAGAAAACATCGTATTTGGTAAAGATACACCACAAAGGACCAAAGCAAGCTAGGTGAACCTTAGATTTTTAGCTACAATTTTATGTTTTTCAATACTGTAACTTCTTGATCATCTAATTAAGCAAACACTTTCATTCCAAGCAACACGAAGGTGCTAATTCAATTCCCGCCTGCGACTTCTTTTCAAGCTTGTTTATCTGGGAAGCCAAGTGTTAAGGAAAGAAAATTCCCACAGCAAGTAAGAGGAGATCAGGGAGGGGGAGTCTTCGGGGTAGTATTTCTCCAAACTGGAATCCAAATTCTCCAGGCCCCTGAGGTTTAATTACCACGTGCAGCCTGCTGTTTTGGGGGTGGCAGCCTGACAGGCTCCCCCCACCGGCTGCTGCAGGAGTCGGCAGGCTTCTGCCCCACGAGGGACAAAGAGGGGGCAAAGCCTGGAGTCTGCTTTCAATGTGGAGCTCGAAATGGGACTTTTCACCTTTTCCAGCAAATTCTGTGTGTTCCAAAGATTTAACTTTCTCCCCACCCCCGCCAGGCCTAGAAGGAAGAGGAACTGCGGTTCATATTTTAGCCCAGAGTGTGAGCCAGAAACCCCTCTGGAACCTAGCAACTGGGTTTTGTTTTGTGACCAGCCAGTGCCACAAAAGGGGGGCCCACCCCTCCCAAGCATTCAATTAACCCTATGTGAGACAGGCGGGGGATTAAGAAGGTTGGCTCAGGCCCCATTCAGAAGGTGCCGAGGGGGGCTTTTTCAGAGGATTTCTTCGAACAAAGGTTGCCAAACTAACTAGCCTCTTGTCGTTGCTTAGCTCTGGCTATTGTTACCTCCAAAGTGACCTTTTCCCCTTAATTGGGGCTTTAGAATTCCACCTCTATTGTGTTTGTATATAAGAAACACTGTGCTGAGGGGCCATGTAAGTTTATGAATATAAGAATTTCTGCATTAGGTGATTCCAAGGCTATTTAACTGTATTTGTGTCCACCGATGGAAGTCACTCTCATAAACATCATCATCATGAAATCGTTACAGTAATTCATTTCCATAAATTGAGCTTCTATTATGTGTCAGGCGCCATAATCGATGCTTCATGGGCCTCGTTTCTAACGTCACAATTAACCGTGGGTCCCAGAGCAGAATGCAAGAGTCCCAGCAGAAGGGGAGGGAAAGCACGGCTCACCGCTGGCCGCACTGCTGGGCCACAAGGTGTCACAGATGATAGCACCTTGTGGGTCTGCTGAGGCCCCAGCGCTTCTGCTGTGTATCTCCGGTGTGACTGTACAACCCAGACAGACAAGGGATTCAAAGGTGCAGCTGCTTGTGTACAGGGTTAAAAATTAAAATGTCCCCAGAAGATAGGGCAGAAATATTAAAGTGGTCATTTGGGCTAGTGTAGGACATCAGAGAGCGGAGAGGCCTGAGGAAAACCAGAGATGACACCACTTTCAGGACACTTCCATTCAAATCATTCCTTTACTTTCTAATCACTAAGCCAACCCCAGAAAATAGTCCTGTGTTCTGGGCTTGGATGTGAGGTGGACTTCTTGTGGAAGACGTCTGCATTCTGCTGATGGTCCCAAGCAGATGTGGCAAGGTGGGGCTTTCAAACTGCCTCGTGCCCAGACACCAGTCTCATCTGGTGGGCACAGAACTTTCCAAACCAGGAATCTGCAGGCAGCTCTGGGTCGGCCTTCTGTGGAATTCTAGAACACGGGCATTCAGCGGTCTGCTCTGGCCCGGACTGGGGCTCCGCGTTGCCCTGTACCCGGCCTGCCTCACCACTCAGCGCTGGCTGCCGTGCCCGGCTGGCTACGTGATTTTGTCACCTCTGTGCCCAAGAGACCACGTTTCCTAGGCACCACTTTCCTTTGCTGAGGTCTAGGGTTACCTCACCTTGATCCCCTGCCACCGTAATAATGAACGCACCTAATTTGCAACTGAGGACAGCAGCATCTTTAATTCAGTGAGGAGGAACTGTGACTTGGGGCATCCAAAAATCCATTTTACAAATTTTATGCCCCCAAAAAAGCCATCCAGCTATGGGGGAAAGGGGGGGTCGAAGAAGATTCTACCTCACGCGCTCCTGTGGGCACTGATGGCCATGGACATTTTATACCTAAAATCCCACACAAGTAACTCAGAGACCTACACAGAGAGTGCCTTTTGCCATATATTTAAATGAAAATGAGAAAAATAGAAAATAGCTTGTTCTTTAAGAACTTGTCCAGTGATCCAGAAAAGTTTCATCAGAAAAGCCTGGGTGGACCCATGTCTATGGAATCAAGCCCTTATCTAGGATGGGGGGCTATGAACTCCTTACCCTTCCCAGGTCCCCGTTAGTGACCCACACAATGTCTTGGACATCAAGGGGTTTAATATATATTAGCTGATTAAGCAAATATCTGAACCATTAAACCAAATCTGGAGATTTTATGCCATTTTATATAGTGGACCATTCATGTTGCAGCAGAAATTCTTTAAATAGTTGGAACTTAGCTGTTTGGTGATCTCATCTATTTGTAAAAATTGGCCACAAGATAAGAAAATAAATAATGATAAGATCAAAATTAAAAAAAAATCAAAACTTTGCATCAGTTGAAGCAGAAGTTACACAACCCGTTCTGAGCGTCGTGCCCTTAGCCCTCAATCCCCCCTGGAATCCAGGCATCCTCAAGTTTTATGCGTTCATACCAGCTACATTCTTCATAGTCCTACTTCTGTCCAGATGAGAAGGCAAATGCCACACTGAGAGCGCAGTGCTACTGCGTGGAAAGGCGCGGTGGTGGGAGAACCAAGAACTGACAACTGACAGAAAAATAGATAAAGATAAAGCCTTGAGAACCTTTAGAAAGTAACAGAAAAACTCAAAAGATATGGCTGTTCAAAACAGCAGAAGGCCCCTCTACAGACCCCTGGAAATATCATTGTACCACTTGGCAATGTATGGGCTCTGCTCTTCCTAAGGAGGAAGAAATCACATAGTCAATTTTAAAGGATTTCTACACCAAATGGTCAAAACGTTAAGAAATAAATGTCCTGCCTTCTGGGCAATTTGCATTCCCACACTGACTCATAATATCCTGATAGTCTCGGAGAGCTGACAGTGTTTGAATTTTAGTTGTTAAATCACTTTCCTCTATAAAACTAGGCAGACTGAGTAAGAATAGGCATGGCATGGAAGCCAGCCACCTGCACCTTACAGCCCTGGACCGGATCTTAAGGATGCAGTGATCACCAGCCAGTGTCTGCCCTACCTCCACAGTGAGGACGGACTCGATTTATACACAGTATCTGCTTTAATCCTCCTTTCTCCCATGGATCCCCCTGTTAATTCTAATAAAGCTACCCTGCCATCCGGGAGCAAAATGTGAGAACAAAGTGAACCAGGGTACAGGGAATATCTAAAGGCACACACACGCTTCCCGTGTGCATGCGTGTGGTGATGCGTAATGAATGGGTGTGGGTGTGGCCCAGGAACGCTTGAGTTTCAGATAGACAGTGATTGGACTGGCTGGTAGCTGCAGTTGGCAACCTGGCTGGCTGTCTGCTTTTGCACACCCTGGAGCTGTCTACTGGAGCATGGGGGTAGACCCAAGCTTCTCTAACTTCAGTGTGCACACAGGTCAATCAGGAGTCTTACTGGAATGTAGATTCTGGTTCCATAAGTCTGAGGTGGGGCCTAAGTATCTGCATTTCCAATAGGCTCCTGGGTGACGCCTACCTGCTGTCCAAGGACTGCACGTCCAGTAGCAGGACGACAGACAGCCAGGAAGCATCCACCAAGAGTTCCTGGTACAGAAGCCATGGCCCCACAGAGGAGCAGGTGTTATAGAACAGGTCCATGGGAGCTGGAGAGCCAGGGGAGGCTTCCTGGAGGAGGTGTTCCCTGGGACTGGGCGCTGAGAAGAGGGAGGAGGAGCTACCTGGAGAAGACCAGGGAGGAAAGAAAAAGGCACCCAAGGCCTTTCCAGACCCTCACCGTCTCCTTTTGCATGTACTGGTGAGGCCCTTCACAGACATTTATATTTTATTTATAATTCCTACTGTTCTGCTACCTTAATACATACTGTTGTGTTCAGATTTTTGCTTGGGTGGGTCATACAGCATGAGATGCTGTTTTCTTCTTTTACAGCCTGACGAACTGCTACTGGTCCTTCAGAGCCCGTGGTCAGTGCCGTGCCGTCTCAGTGCTGTTCTCTAACCACCACTCGGGCTGCACTGATGGTTTCCTGGCCCTATGCTCCCGCAGCTCTCCACCCAGGCTCGGGAAGTTTCCTCACTTTGCAGCATCAGTACATTTCAGGGCTTCCAAATTCCCATTAGATGTGAATCTGTGGGATTCAGGAAAGAGATACTAGAATTGCCAGATTCTAGGGTATTCTTGAAACCATAGCTAATTCACTATATTCATGTGGTTTTTACATCATAAGTGGTGGAAATAATAAACATTGAATCTATTTCTGTGATTGGGTGATATTTGAAGATATATTTGGTTAAATATATATTATAATGAATACATGATTTATTATTATGAGACCATATAATGTGACAATAATATTTTAGTAACAAGTAAAAATGATTCCTCCCTGATATAAAAACATTAAAACAAAGGTGTATTAATTTCTAATTAAAACAGAGGTACATATGGCAAAATAAATGCCAAATAAAGCTCACTTTAAAAATGAAAAATACTATCATGAATATTTAATATTTGAAATTGTCTTCTTAAAATGGAATTTGAAAGCAAGCAAAGCACCAGGTGCTGTGCTGGGTTATCCTGATTTCAGTCACATGACAAATATTCCAAACAGAAAAATTTCTTTCACCTCATGTTAATGCTGTTTGAATTTTCGGGAGTTCATCCAAAAGTATCTTCAAATTAGACATGAGCACAGAGTCTCATCTCTTCATACAAGCTCATTACCTGTTCTAAGGGTGAAAATACTGTGTCTGCTTGTCCTAATTTCAGTTTTGCTGTTGAAATCAATATTGCCTCTGCATATTCCAATTTTAATGTGTCTCTGATTTTTGTAATGGAAAATTCCACAAAGACATTCTGTTGGTTCTTTGAATTTCTTGTTTTAAAATATTTACAAGGAACCTTAGCCTTTAGTGGATGCCAAGCACAGACATGCCAGCTGCAGAGAGCACGGGGTTCAGCTCTGACTCCCCCTCTGCGGCGTGATGCATGACACACAGTGACTTCCTGTAAAAATAATGCCTATGATTTGTGCAGTGTGTGCAAATGTTTGTCCAGCCCTCTAGGATGTGTCCTCAAACCTGAGACCATATAACTGTGCAAAAGCCAGAGCATAAACCAAAGGGGCTATGGAATTCAGAGGAAGCAGGGGCTCCCTTGTGGCCTGCAGTGTGAGGACATATAGCAGCTCCCCCTGGGACCACAGAGGGAGGAGGCCCAGAGCCTGGAGGACGGGTGACCCCAGGACCCATACCTAGGGCTCCAGAAGAGAGGCCACAGGCAGGGAGCAGGGACAGTAACTCAGGCCAAAGCCTGCCAACCTCAGCATTGGAGTTTTGGAGCCCCAAATCTTCTTGTCGGTAACACATGACCAGGGCCCCCAGATTCCCCTCCCAGGCCAGCTCCAGCCCCCGCTCCTTGCTGGGAAGGTTTGCAGAAAATGACTGCTGGCTGACTCATAATCCACGTAAGACAGCAGCTCATCCCCACGGCCAGCTGAGCCCTGGATGCAGAGTGCTCGCTCACAGGTCCTGAGTGGCAGGGCCGGTGCAGGGAGGTCAGGGCAGCCAGGCTGTCAGTGACTCCTGCAGACTCCAAATCACCTGCCTCAACGCCAGCTCTGCACCAGCCCAGGGCTCTGCCACGCGCAGCCCGGCCCTCCACAGCGAGCTCCTAACTGGCTCACTGCTACCCACCCCCACCACAACATCCATTCTTCCCAGAAGCCAGCACCACCTTTCCAAGGACAAATCAGATCATCACGTCACTGTCTAGCTTAATCCCAGCAGCATCCCGGCACACTTTTAATAAAACACTAATTCTTTACCTGGCCCAGCATCTCCCTGACTTCTGTCAGGTCCACAATCCCCTCTGTCACTTAACCTTGGCCACCCAGGCTGCCCTTCCTTCTGCTCCTCAGGTAACCCTGCACAGTCTACCCCAGGACCTTTGCACGGACTCCCTCTCCGGACCCCTTGCCCGGGCTGCTCCTGCTCCTGAGGTGTCCTCTCATTCACGGCTCTGCTGCACACTCAACCTAAATAACTTCTCTGGGTGCTTAGTTCCAAATCCACTCACCAGTCCTTCTCAATCCCCAGCTAGTACGCCTTGCTAGCTGGTAGTTCTCATTTTTCTTTGTCTCTTCATCTAATTATTTGTCCAGCCTCCCCAGAATGTACAAACTCCCTGAGAACATAGCCCTTATTTTTTCCCGTCTTGTCCTCAAAACTCAGAGCAATACCTGACTCAGAGGAGATGCACAATAAATATTTGTTCAATGAATGAAAACGTGGAGCAGAAACAACCCCTGGAACCTCCCCCCACATGCACACTGCCTTCTCAGGAACATGTGTTTTCAAAATATTCTCCACTTTTACAAAGTTTAGAAAAATTCATTTTCCTGCCCCCTCTGGAAACTACCTCCTACCTGCCGTGCTGCTCAGGTGCCTGAAGGATGCTCTCTGTCAATAAAAGGGGCGTTTTACCCAGCTAAGTCGGGTCTCTCGTTTATAGTTATCCTCCCTGAAGTCACCAAAAAAATAAAAAATACCTAAACACTTCAGCATCTCCTGCCAATATAGGAAGGTAAAGACCCTGGATAAATAAGAAGTTAAGCACAGACCGAAGGCCCTGGACTCTAATCTTAGTGCTGCTACCAATCTCGGAAAATTATTTCCCTTCTCCAGATCTCAACGTCTTCACCTACTAAAAAAAGGAACAGCCGTGACCCTAAGGAAAGGTGAAAAGAATTTAGGTGAATGTGTACGTTCCTTGCCAGGAAGCTCACACTTCCATTAAAGTATATTGCAAAGAAAATTTGAATGACAAGGGAAAATGGTTACAGAAAAATCGGAACTCCCAAACATAAATATGTTTCAAATTATGTAGAAAACTTTAAAATTATTTGAGGGCAATATTGAGTGATTAGACTTACTTCCTTTATTCTGTAAATTGTGATCAGTGAGTGTATACTATTTTCTCAGCCTGTCCCCTCAAAAATGAGCAAATCTAAAATGAGGGACGGTAACCAGGGAATAGCTATGTTCCCTTCGTGCCTGGCAGCCTGCGGCTGAAGCCCTGGGGCCCTGGTGGATGGATGTTGGTTATAAGTGCCTCTCAGTGTGAGGGGTGAGGCAGGGAGAGGTCTCAGAGTGGCCCTTCAAACACTGTGTGGCCTTGACGCCGGGGCTGCCTTTAGGAATGGGCTTCGAGGCCAGATGGGGAGAAACAAGGACACTGGATTTGGCCTGAATTCTGGGGAGAGATGTCTTCATTTATCATTGAGCTGACGAACTGTCTGAGGTACCATATTTTTCACCACATGGGGCATCTCTGCTTGTGAATAAAATCAGCTCAGAAAAAAGCCTGCCTGAGAGATAGATAACAAAGAAACGACCATAAACACCTATGGATTCCTGGTGACTTCATGAGCCCCTGTATCCAGCTGGGACAGAAGCAAACCCATTTTTTGATCCTTCTGGTTACCTGACCCAATCCATTCCCTTTCCTGTCTAAACCAGTCTGAGATGTATTCGTCACAAAACAAAGATTACAGCTTGTACACACAGCTTGTCATCCCTGTGTTCCAAGTTTGTCTTTCTAGTGAGCCCTGCACAGAGGGAGGTCAAGCCCACGTGGATGCTGCCATGGGACCACAGCACCCCGCTCAGGGGCCTTTCCTCGAGCCTCGAGGGGAGGGCTGCATGCACGGCCAGGTCCCACAGGGAGAGACTCCCACTGGCCACACCAGGGGGCCTCTAACTTTGATTCTGGGACAAAGTGGGAGCCTCACAGACCACTCAGTGCACCTTATGCAAATGCGATTGCACATGCTGCCCCCCAGGTGAGTGCAAAGCAGTTCTGGAATGAGTATACTTGGAAGATGCAGACTATTTCCACGGAGGGCCTGACCACGGCAGCCACCCCACAGTTCTGTCTTAGCTTCAGTCTGCAGCTCAGTTGGCCTCAGCCTCGTCCAGTCTAACACATCCCCAACTAGAGGCATGGGGCCCAAGGGAGGCTCAGGTGCCTTCAAGCTCTCTGTCTGTGGTGCACCCAGTGCCCCAGCCGCACTCCATCCTCAGAGATGCCGCCCTGGTGAGTCCCCCAGTCCTAAGTCTGGGCCCTGGGGTCCTGCACTAGTTCCCAGTTTTTGCTGTTCTCCAAAATGTCCAGTCTTGGGGACGACCATGAAGCTCTCAGAAGCCTGAAGAGCTTCCCCCAGGGCACGGACACTCTTTCTCTCCACCTGCAGCTGCACAAGGTCCTCCCTCCTGTGTGCCAGAACACTGGGTGTACCCCGATGCTGAGGCCACAGCCCCTGGCCTCGGCGGCAGGGATTAGTGAGGGTGCCGACTCTCACCTCAGCACTCTGCTAACCACAGCAACCCCAAGGACTTCAGGGCAAGAGAGACGCCTCAGTGAGCCCCTGGATGTCTTTGGAAGAAATCACAGCTAAGCTTAGTCTGGAGCAATGAATACAGGTTGGACTGTTGTTGAAGGGGGTGTTACAGGCTGGCATCCAGCTAAAGAGATACCTGAGGATGAGAACATCTGAGAACCAGCAGGAAAATACAAGCAGCAGGCATATGCCCTGTGAGCATGCCACCGGAAGCCTCTGGACACAGAGCCAGGGCAGGAAAACGGAGGGGCTGGAGCCAGCCCGGTGGGTCACGGGAAGAACCCAGGACACATCTCAGGGCAGAAAGAACGCATCACAGGGATTTTTAATCAGGAAAACAAGTCTTATTTGCTTTCCCAAGAATTCAGCTAGAGGTGCAATGTGAATGAATCTGCTGACGACCGAAACCAGGATATTCGCCTGATGACAAGTACTTTCAATGCCAGACCCTGCCCAGGGGATCAGGCACCCGGGAGGCTGACCCCAACCAGGCTGAGCCCCAAGGTGGTCATACCCATTCAGCCACTGCAGTGGGGTTTCATCCAGACTGTTCCCAAAAAGCCCTCATTCCGAAGTCCCGGGCGTACTCCTGTCTACCCTCCATCCCTCCGACCTCTACTGGGATCCCCTTTGTCCCAAAGCTCAGGCCACCTGGGCCTGGACACAGAGTGCAATGCCCCACTTGCCTAACAGATGTTTGGACCCAAACCAGTATAATCACCACAGGACAAAATTTTGCTCTGTTCTTTTTTTAAATGCTCCGGAAGGATAGCTGCTTCCCTGAGACTATAACCTAGACTTCACAGTCTTTCTACATTTGCACCCGTATTTTATTTATTGCCATTTTTTCTGTTCTAAAGCACTGTGAGTCAATGGGCACTTTGTAGACGTGCTGAGGACCAGGTCCTGGGGCAGGGGCTTGGCAATGAAGGTAAATAGAGCATGATTCTCTCTCCCAAGGGACTCAAACCTGTCGCAGCAAATATTTTTCCAATGAAAAACCAAAACGCCAAGAGGTTGCATGCTTTTTCCCAACACCATACTCCTTCCTAGTAACCCTAGGACAGGTTCTGAGTTGGAACTCAGCTCTCCAGAACCCATGGAATATTCTGTCCCCACCATCTCAGCATTAATTTGGAGGCAGTGAGAAATCACCTCTGGGGACATGCTAATCAGACTTTGGTCTGCTGCCAACGGAGCAGAGTCCGAGCTAGAATTCCCCATCAGCTCGATTCTCCTGGAAACTGTCTCTTTGACTTTTAGAGGTGGCTTTCTGACCAAAAGTACTTGATCCACTCTGCTCATGCGTTTTAAAAAGGAATTAGGAAAATGGCAACAGGCATTCAGCAATCAATCTGTCTGATAGCAGCGCCCAGCCCAGCAGACTGAGTTTTCCCCATACGCCCGACAGAGATGGGACTGCCAGCCTGCAGCTGACCCCGGGGCCTCATCTCACCTGCGCAGGGCCTCAGCCCAGGTCCTCTTTGTCACTGCATCGGAGGGTTTCCAGCCGGAAGAGTCCCCTGCTCCAACGTGGCTTGTTTGGGAAACATCAGCGCAGCGCCTCGTTTCCTCTCATGAGGCAGTCACGAAAGCATCCTCTGGGCTGCAGAATGAAACCTGGATTTAGGGACCTCTTCAGGGTTGCAGGGGTGCCCACCTGGCACAACCAGCCACGTCCAAGCTCCAGCCAGACAGCTGACCTGGCGCCGGCGCTGCGTGTGTGGCTCGCTTGCACAGGGAGGCTTTAACTGTCTCGTCCCCACTCTCAGAGCCCACAAGCCTAAGATGCCGGCTCCTGCGATGCCACTGCTCGGACGCCCCCAGCTTCTCTCTGCCAGGGCTCCAGCCACTCAGGGTTTCGCACACCAACCCTGCAAACGTTGTCAGCCAAGAATTCATCTTTTTTTAGCCAAGTGGTGATTAATCCCAACGCTTCTGTCTAAGTCTTCCTCTTTTACTAGTGAAGCAATGAAAATGTTTCCAGCATTCACATATTTGTGAAGATTCTACTGTTTTCCTATATATACATATTGATCAAAGTTATTTTACGCTTTACAAAAAAACAAAAATCCAGCAGCCATCCTTCATTCCTGTATAGCTTGTCGCTCGTATTTCATTTATATGACTTTAAACTCCATGTAGAAAGGGTATTGCTTACTGGGGTTGGGAGGTTTACATTTTTAAGATGTAAGCACCGTAGAAACTAATAATGCACATTGGAATATAGATTACACCGGTGGGGGAATGGGAGCGACGCAGGAGATGGGCGTAGGCACAGCCACAGAGGGTCAGGCAGACCCAGGCTCCGGTTCCAGGCCAAGCACTTAACCGCACAGATTTGTGCACCTAATTTGTTTTTCGGGCTCCACTACCCTCCCAGGCTGGTTCATGAGCCAAGAAAATAAAAGCTATCTACTTGCAGTTTTGAGAGGCATGGACTCATTAGACAGGGTCTGATCTGTCCCTGGAATCACTGAACACTCAGACTTTGACTCACAGGCTCGGACAGACCTCGGACAGGATGGATGCCTCCACGCCCTCATGCGCAGGACAGGGGAGCCCAACCTGTCACCTGGGCTCATGCCCTTGTTTCTCAGGCTGTGTATCCAGGGCCAAACAGCTCCTGGGGGCAAAATCAACGTCATTTGGAAACTACTCAAGTCTGACCACTGAACCTGAGTTAATATTTGAAAAAAAGAAACCAGTTGTTGAACAAATATCAAACTACAATAGACTGGATCCAACAGAACATAAGTCGCACCACCGGACAATCAATAGCTATCGAGTTAGCCCTCTATAGAAGTGCAAGCTGCAAATTCATTGATGGATTGATTTAATTAGTCAGTTGAATGAAAGACTGAATACGTACTATGCTTTACTTTCCCTGCCCTGAATGTAGAGTTTTAAGAAAAATAAATGTCTGCCTTCATCAAGGTTAGCTGACAAAAAGTCTTTCAAAAGCACCTACGTATATAAAGACACATATATTCCCAGCTAACAAAGCAATCATCAATACATGCATTGATTCATTTCTTTTACAAGTAACTGCTGCCCTTGCTCTGCGTTGGATGCTACCATGCCTAGTGCATAGACTATGAGCTAAGACAAAATTCCTGCTCTCAGCTTAGAGCATACAGGAAAAATCTAGTAAACAAGCCATTCTGCTAAAGTATTATTTATTCATGAAATAAACTTAGGCAGAGTGCTACATGCTGATAATATGTTACTGAGCAAAACTGATACCATCACAGGAAACTAACACTCTAGAAAAGATAAGACACAAAATGAGAATTAGGAAGAATAATATAGGGAAGTAAGGAACACCGTGGGGGGCCAGAGTGGGTGTCACTGTCTTTGACTAGGAGAATATTTGAGATATTTTTAAACATGCTCATAAGTTCTTTGACACCCTGCTTATAAAACATGAAGTCTAATTCACCTCCTTATGAATATGCGTTGGCTTTAGTGTCTCACTTCCAATAGAATGGGGCAAAAGTGATGCCATGTGACTCACGAGACTAGGGCATTAATGATCATTCAGCTCTGCTTGCCTCCTTGTCTGTATCCTGCCCTGGGAACCCAGTTGCCATGCTGTAAGGGAGTCCAGGCTTTATGGTTTGGTCGCAGCTGACAGCTCCTAGCTTGGGCTGTAGCCAGTGGCCACATTAGTCATCAGACTTATGAGTGGGTGAGCTTTTCAATGATCCCAGCCCCAAGTTTCCCCATCTGTGGCTTAATGGAGCAGATTTTTCAGTGAAATAAATGTCATTGTTTTTAGTCACTAAGCTTTGGGGTGGTTTTGTTACACTGTCTTTGAAACCTTAACAATATCATACACCCACACAGTTGTAGTGGGAGCACAATATCTTCTTTGAGCAGTTGAGGCAAGATTTTGTCTAGAAGGAGAGTAAGTTCCATCTTCAAACATGAATGCATGCCCCAGTAAGCATTAGCCAGGCAGAGAAGGAAAAGGCATGGACCACAATTTTATGCACAGGGCAGAGTGTAAGCACAGAAAGGAAGGCATGAACTAGCGTGTCTATTCTGTGGACAGTGAACATTTGGCCTGGCCTTCCCACAGAGGACAGGGCTGGAGTAGAAGAAACAGAAAAATAAAGCTGCATTCAGATACGGAAAGCCTGTAAAACATGTGTTATTATAGAAAAGCACACACAACAGAAAAATTACCATTTTAGCAATTTTATAATGTGCAAATTCAATGGCATTTAGCACATCCACAGTACTGTGCAACCATCACCACTATCTAGCTCCAAAACGTTCTTCACCCGCCCACATCCTTCTTGTCCATTGAGCAGTGACCCCACCCCCCACCTCCCTGCACCCAGTGCCCCTGGCAATCACTAGTCTGTTTCATGTCTCTGATTTGCCTATTTATTCTGGAAATTTCGTTTAAATGAAATCATACAGTAGGCGGCCTTTTTATGCCTGGCTTCTTGTGCATGGCATGTTTTGCAAGGTCCATGATATTGTAGCACATATCAGTCCTTCATTAGCCTTTATGGCTGAATAATATTTCATTGTATGGGTATCGACAGTCATTTTTGCTGTTCCCACATTTTGGCTATAGTGAACAGTGCCAGTGTGAGGATGCTCATACACGTTTTGTTTGAACACCTGTTTTCGATTCTTCTGACTATATACCTAGCGATGACATTGCTGTGTCATTTGATAGTCTATATTTAACTTACTGAGGGTCTGCCCAAGTCTTTTCCACAGCAGCTGCAGGGCTGTAAATTCCCACGAGCAGCGCACAAGGGCCCTGCTTTCTCCACACCTTCATCCACACTAGCGGCTCCCTGTGGTTGTGATCATCATTATTATCAGTGCCCCCTCGTGGCTGTGAAGGGGTAGGTCGTTGTTGCTTTGATCTGCATTTACCCGGTGACCGGTGACGCTGAAGCATCTTTTGATATGCTTGCTAGTCGTCTGTATACCTTGTGCGGAGACACTGCTAATGGAGAACCTCTGTGTCCTGCCTTATGATTCGCTTTATCCAGTAATCCGTGGAGAGCGATGCCATGGGAGCGTCATGATCAGATTTAAATGTCAGAGAAATGGTAGAGGCTCTGAGATGGACAACTGCTTGTGCAGAAGTGACACTAGAAGGGAAGGGAGCCGGTCGGAAGAGTGTGCCTCCATCCAGGAGAAGATGCAGGAGGAGCAACCGAGGCGGGAGGCGGTTACAGTTTTATGAGCTCTCCAATTTGTCCTCGATTTGTGTATTTCTGCAACTGTGCCGGTGACCTATTTTACCAGGTAGTTTTAAAGACTATTGGGAGGAATTCCAGACGCCTGAATGAAAAGAGATGTTCCACTTTTTAGGTTCCTTCCTATGGGGGGTTCCCAGAAGCAGTCAGAGCTGAACCTCGTCTTTCACTTTATTGATCAAGCAATACGTGAAATTACACACTTTGGGTGAAGAAAAATGTCATGATTAAAATCAAACATCACGTAGCCCATTTGGAGAAACATAATCGTTCTCTGCGTAGATTATATGAAGCAATGATAGAGGTGGACTCTCACATTGCCTGTTTACAGTACTCACTCATTACTCAGTGTATAAATACACCAGGAGAAATCCATCTGCTGTTCTTCAGGAAAACAGAATGTGATCCTTGGCCTCTGCTGAAGGCGGCAAGTGGCAGTGCATTCCTGCATGTTACTCCTTCAAACACTCTCATCTTTGAGACTCCTATACTAATTTAAAACATGCCTATGCTCATCATTTTACAAAATAGCATTACTTATTTATTCTAGTCCTTAGTAATAATTTTATACAGGAATTTTTAAACATTAAAACCATTCAAAAGCCTACCATCTAGAAAGAACCACTGGTAATATTTTGGTGTATTTTTTTCAAGATAAAGGCAGAGTCAGAGATACATAGGAATACAGATCTGCAGATTTGTAAATGCAGAGATACAGCTATAAGCCCATGCAGTTTGTATCTCCGTCTTTATTTTCCTTTTCCATCTTCACTGGCACGTCAGTGGGGTGATCGCTACTACCAGACTACAGGACTCTGAGTAACGTCCACATGGACCCTTCCTGGCTTCTCTTACCAAACGCCCAGGTCACGTCAGAGGGCGTGGGATATACGAAGCACCTTGGCCAGAAGCATGCATGAAGAACAACTTCCCCCAAATGATAAAACAGAAAGAAATTGGTGAAAAGAGGAGAGGTCTACAGGTTCTGCACCTCGCTCCCTGATGTAACAAAAAGCACATGCCAAGTCCTCAGGAAAAAGCAGCCCGGAGATGCCTCCAATCTGCACCTCCAGGAGCTGTGTTCCTGCACAGACTGCGAGTGGCACAGGGCCCAGTGCTGCAAGGGTCCTGGGGGCTGGAGGCTCTCACATCTCAGCAGCAGCTCTGTGAGTCAGGGCTCCAAAACTCCGCTCTGCATCACCCCTGAAACCTCAGCAAAACCCCAAAGTGTGGACAACCCGGCAAAGAGGAGCGAGTCTGCGAAGGGGGAGGCTGCATCCTGTGTCCCCTGGGGAAGGGAGTTTCAACCAGACCAGATAATAAGTTATGGTAAAGACAATAAGGAAATCGACATTCATGTACCTCCATATTTGTGGCCTGAGATGTGTGTATGAAATATTTGTATGTAATTGGATGCTATTTATGTATAGCCAGCTTTGGGGCCGTATTTCATTTTAACTTTCAGGATAATAAATGGTACTTTAAATTCAGTTTCAAAGATTGTATAACATTCCATCATATAGAACATTATATGCTGAATAATGTCTTGGTTCTTTTTAGATATTGTAGAGGAATACCCCACCTCGATCTAATAACCGATATGTGCAAAGGCCAACAGCAGTGACCGGTCAGGCCTGATGTGGCCGAGGAGCCCTCTCCCAGTGGGACAGCTAAGTAGAGATTCTGTATGTGAAGCAGCTACAGATGAGAAGGTGTGGGCACCCACACACACGGTGCGGGTAAAATCGCCTACCTGGTCTGCAAGGATTCCCAGCTTCTGCGGGGATGTAGGGTGTAAGCTCCTGGAGGCCAGGAGTGGCCCTAAATACTAACTTCCCTCAGCACGGAGCTGAGCCCTGGGGCCACTGGATGCTCAGCAAAGCATTTGGCAACCGGGCAGGAACTCAGATCCTCCCAGGCCTTTCTCCTTCTCTGGCACCGGATCATAGTCTCAAAGCCACGTGATGTCTGGGGAAGCCCACATCCGCTTTGCCCCCTCCCCTTCTGCCAGTCCACGTGGGACTTGCTTTTCTCTCCCTGCAGCTTAGCCACAGAGTGGCACCAGATCCAGAACAATCCCAAATCAGGGCTTTTGTCATTAAAATCACATACAACACAGTGGTCACAGCACGATGGTCATCAGCTTCCATCAGATTTGATAGTCTTTTTCTCTTCTGGGTCAGATGTTATTATACCCATCTTGGGAGTAGAGTTTTTTAGGGAAACCCTATTGATACGTGATCCAGTATCATTCAAACAAAACCACATATGGAGCTAGAAGCTGCAAGTGTCAATCCCAGCTCGACTATGAACTGATCGTGTGTAGCCCCTCGTATGGCGTAAACAGTGCAAACCCCAGTTTCCTCATCTAAGGAATGAAAAATAGCGACACTGCCACACAGGACTGTTAAAAGGGTTCAATGGTGAATCATCAACAGAGGCCCCAGAGCAGCATCAAGCAGGGACCATGTTTGGTCCCCTAATCTGAGTCTGTTCCCCCTGAAGAATGGAAAATGACTAGCCTTCTGTCTTGTGAATATTATTTCAGCTCACTGTCACCAACCCTCTCAAGAACGATACGCTAACCTGAAACAGCCCCTGCACACAAGCTTGCAGAGCACTGATATTACACACCGCCAATCAGCGGGGACTGTCAGTGGGGTGCGGGGAGCCCGCCGGCAGGAGCCGAGCTCTGCACTCCATTTGTCCCGAATGCCATCGGGTCTCACTTGAATCCATTAGCACAAGGCCTCAGGAAACCTCAAAAAGGCAGCAGAAATAGTTCACTCTGCTAACTATGTCTCATAGATATAAATGCTTTCTATGCTGATGATGTGATCTCAGTGAAGACAGGATAAGCTGAGCAAGTAATTTTGAGAAACAAGGGCTTTCCCAGTGCTAGGCCTGGGTCCCCGTTTTCCAGGGATATGCCTGGGAGTGGCTGCAGGAAAAGCCCAGAGTGCCCACAGGGCATTCCATGTGACGTCAGAGTCAGGGGCTCCCGGGGCCGGACGCGCCTCCTACTAACAAGAGCAAACCAAGGCAACTTGGGTGCAGGGCAGGCCTCCTGCCACCATGGCCCAGAGGCTGAGCTCTGCCCTTGAAATGACCTGCTTGCGCTCCAGCCTCTCTCAGTTTTCATTCCGTCCTCGCCAGCCTTCTGCGGCCCAGCACCAGCACCCACACACGTCAGCTAGCTCAGGGTGGCCTTTCAAAGGATGCACCATGAGCTTTTTCCTCTTCCCAGGCAGTTTCAGAAAAGGCAAACAATGCCCATGCATATGTAATAAAGAAGTTAATGTGGCAAAGCAAGGAATTCCTAGAATTTGGGGGTGAGGTCCCAACCAGCTGATTTCAATTTTCAGTGAGATTTTTTCTTTCTGGCTTCCTCCAGTCTGAAGTCAGATGCAGATAAAAAAACACCGAACACAGACCATCCAGCCAGCAGGGCACAGAGTGTGCCAACAAATTCTGCCCGGTGACATTGCAGCGAAAGCCTTTGAGGTCATTTGTTACTATATGTATGTGACAGATGAGTGAACCAAGGTTCAGAGAGTATAAGTAGATCGCCTGGCTGATGAATACAAGAAGTAGGATTCAAACCCAGGACAACTAGCTTAGCCCCCGTGTCATAAGCCTGGAAGTTCACAGACATGTAGAGTTGGCTCTTGCATATTCTGTGTATAACCTGTTTAAAAATAGAATTGCTTTTGGGTGTTTGCTTTTTAATTAGTTCATAACCATTGACCTAATGTGCTGTCTCATTTCCTGCTCTGAATTAGAAATGAAAAGAAATTGAAGCAACCCATTGTTATTCATTGTTATTAGCCTATCATGGTCCTAGAAAAATTTCAATTACCCAAATCATTGCATTTTTTTTAACTGCACAAGCCCTTGTCAAAATGACTGGGTCATGGGCATGTATGTACAGCACCACATGTTCTAAAGTTATTGCCATCCTTTGCCGCTTTAAAGAATAGGTCTCAAATGATGTTGTTTCCTTATAATTTTAAAGATATTATTTCCAGTCCTCTGCTTAAATATTCCTGGTGTGCCATGGAGGTTTTGAATTCCAGCTCTGTTGAAAGCGCGCCTGGTCCTTGCAGAGCAGCAGCCCTTGGCGGCGCCCCGCCGTGCGTGGGGCTCCATGCGGGATGGTCGCCCCCACCCTGACCGCCGGGCTGCGGCCTGCCCTTCCTGCAGCCCAGATTTCGGGGGCTGGACATTGGCCTTGTAGCCTGAATCCCCCTCCGCCTGGATGGAGACCCCATCAGGGAGAGGCAGCAAGTTGGTCGGCATGCGCCCGCAGCCACAGACCCCCTCCCCTCCGCAGCGCCCAAAGTTACTCTGCCGCCCCAGGGTCCACCTGAAGCAGGGCATGATGGGCATCTCTCTGGGCCCAGCTCTCAAGATGGGGTAAAAAAGATCACACTCAAGCCCTACTTCACTCTTCCTTTCTGAAAATTCACATGGTCCCAGTCATATATCATCCATGGTCCCAAAGCCGTTATATTTTGACTCTGTGCCAGCCCTGGCGATGCTTAAGCTCCAGGGTCCCAGTGCTCAGAGGGGCTGGAGGAGGGAGTGGCCATGCTCCTTACACCCGGGCAGACCCCCCAGAGCAGCAGCGTGCACGGCAGAGCCTGCGGGGGCCCTGCAGCATCGGCGCTGAGCAGTGGCAGACCCAGGATGGGCTGAGAGCTCAGAAGCTTTCTGGGAAGTGAGAGGGGAGGGTGTTTTAAAGACCAAGAGGGAGCTCACTGGGTCTCTGCGCCAGGATGGTGGGCCATACAGGCTGCTGTTCAGGTGGCTGGAGGCTGCGGGCACCCCTATCCACGTGAGGGAGGAAAAGGGAACCTGAAGAAATTAGATTGGGAAAGGGACCACGGTGCGGTCCCACCTCTGGGGCACCTGAGGCAGGATGCAGATCGCAGTGCATGCGTGGCAAGGGACCACGATCAGAGGACGGGGCCTGATCATCACTAGCCATCTCCAGGAGCCTGGATTTAGTTGTGTCCCCCAGGTAGAGCTGTGACTGTGATCTTATGTGGAAGTGGGACTTTACAGGTGTAATCGAGTTAAGGTGAAGCCCTTAGGGGGGCCCGTATCCGATGTGATCTTTGCACATAGACACACAGGGAGACCCTGGGGTGACAGAGGTGGGGACTGGAGTGTGTGCAGTGCGAAGCAGGGGCTCCCAAGGGCCCTGGCAGGCAGCACAGCTGTGGAGAGGCAAGGCAGTGTTCTCCCTCCACCGGTCTCCGGGGCTGCAGTTAGGAAGTGCCACAGCTCAGGGGGCTGTTGTTTCACGGAGCCGGAGGATGCAAGCCTGAGATCAAGGGGTTGGAGCGGCCCTGCTCCCTCTGAAGTCCGGAGGGGAGGACGTGCTCCAAGCCTCTCTCCCAGCGGCGAGAGCTGTGGGCATTCTTTGGTTCCCCCTGAACTTGCAGACACATCCCTCTAATCCCAGCCTTCAACCTCACATGGAATCCTCCTCACATGGTGTCCATCTGTGTCCAATTTTCACCTTTTAGAAGGACACCAGTCATACTGGAGGAGGGCCACCTTACTCACCTTAACTAATCACATCTGCAATGACCATATTTTAAATAAGGTTACATTCCGAGGTCCTGGGAGATAGGACTTCAACCTAGGAATTTGGGGGGCCGCAGCTCAATGCATACCATTTCTCTACAGGTTTCTGGGGGCCTGACCCTACAGCCACCTTGGTTTTGTACTTTTAAAACTGTGAGAAAACAAGTTTCTGTTGTTTTGTGTCACCCAACTTGTACGACTTTGTTACCACAGCCCTAGGAACTAGCACAGGTGCTCAAAGAAAAGGGAAGATGAAATGGTAACTTGAATAGGAGGTGTGTTTTGAGGGAAGGGCTATTCTAAGGCAGGAAAGCAGGGCGACAGAGGGTGGAACGGGTGGCTGGGAGGTAAGAGCGTGCAGTACTTGGGGAAAGAGAGTAGTAATGAGCCACAGGCCGAGGTGGGTCAGGGGCAAGGGTGGCGTGCATCATGCTTGGTCCACGGGTTCATGCAGCCACCTGCTGGGCTATACGCAGGAGGAGAATCAGGGGTCAGGTAGAAAGAAGGATGTGTGCATGCAGCATGCAGGCGTGGGCACAGGGCACAGACCTCATGGGGCACTGGAATCCTGGGAAAGGTCAGGCAGTAGTGGACCAGAGGCAGTGGGTTTCTAGTTTCTTCTCTTTTTCCTCCCCAGGCAGCCCAATCTGGATGAGTCACATATTTAGATGGCAGCCTGACAGCAGCACCCAGCATGGAGTGAACCAAGGGAGGCCACCATATCAGGTGTAAATAATTTTATCAGTGCATGGGGTCCCTTAGGACTGGCAGGTCTCTTCATCTGTTTTAGAAAGAGTTTCAGTCTGTTTGCAGAGCACTCCTGGAATGGGGTTCCTTACTCCTTCCCTTTCTCCCCTTCCCCAGGAGCCTGGTCCCCAGCTGCCCCAGTTCAGTCTTGCCCCTTCCAACCCTCACAGCCCTCAGGCAACCCCCCCGAGGCCAGATTCCTGCACCCACACCACATCCTCACCAGCTCCTCCTGCCCTGCCTGCTTCTCCTGTCCAGGAACCGTCTAGGGAGTCAGTTGCTCAGTCATATTCAAGTCTGGGGTGTTTTTTCTCTTCTTTAATTATTTTGGCCACACTGTATGTGCTTTGACTCATATTACAAATAAACTTCTGGTGGCCAACGGCTCAGATGTTTTACATGACTTAATTAGCTTTTGAAATACATCAAGCCAAGTCAAGTGTGCAGACACATTGTTTCAGTATACATTTCAGTTAAAATCACTATGTGGTTTCAGTTTCAGGGGATGGTTTTTCAAATTAATGCGGTTCAGTTCAGTTTTGGGTTCATGGTTCAGGTCAGGTCGTGACCCGTAAAGCATTCCTAGATAAGGTAGATGATATTAATTTCTTATAATAATAATGCTGAAGACAGACATGAAAATAACCCTTTGTCTGCAACTCCATAGCCCTTGCAAAAGTAAAACTGGAAGATCTCTGAGTTATTTTTTTTATTAAGATATTATTGATATACACTCTTATGAAGGTTTCACATGAAAAAACAATGTGGTGACTACATTTACCCATATTATCAAGTCCCCACCCATACCCCAATGCAGTCACTGTCCATCAGTGTAGTAAGATGACACAGATTCAGTTTGCCTTCTATGTGCTACACTGTTCTCCCCATGATCCCTTACACCATGTGTACTAAACATAATACCCCTCAATCCCCTTCTCCCACCCTCCCCACACAACCTCCCTCACCCCTCCCCTTTGGTAACCACTAGTTCCTTCTTGGAGTCTCTGAGTCTGCCATTTTGTTCCTTCAGTTTTGCTTCGTTGTTATGCTCCACAAATGGGGGAAATCGTTTGGCATTTGTCTTTCTCTGCCTGACTTATTTCACTGAGCTAAATATCCTCCAGCTCCATCTATGTTGTTGCAAATGGTAGGATTTGTTTCCTTCTTATGGCTGAATAGTATTCCATTGTGTATATGTACCACTTCTTCTTTATCCATTCATCTACTGATGAACACTTAGGTTGCTTCCATATCTTGGCTATTGTAAAAAGTGCTGCAATAAACATAGGGGTGCATATGTCTTTTTGAATCTGAGAAGTTGTATTCTTTGGGTAAATTCCAAGGAGTGGGATTCCTGGGTCAAATGGTATTTGTATTTTTAGTTTTTTGAGGAAACTCCATATTGCTTTCCACAATGGTTGAACTAGCTTACATTCCCACCACCAGCATAGGAGGGTCCTCTTTCCCCACATCCTCGCCAGCTTTTGTTGTTCTTAGTCTTTTGAATGCTGGCCACCCTTTCGGGTGTGAGGTGATATCTCATTGTGGTTTTAATTTGCATTTCCCTGATGATTAGTGATGTGGAGCATCTTTTCATGTGTCTGTTGGCCATCTGAATTTCTTCTTTGGAGAACTGTCTCTTCATATCCTCTGCCCATTTTTTAACTGGGTTATTTGCTTTTTGGGTGTAGAGGCATGTAAGTTCTTTATATATTTTGGATGTTAACCCCTTCTCGGATGTGTCATTTACAAATATATTCTCCCATACTCTTGGATGCCTTTTTGTCCTGTTGATGGTGTCCTTTGCTGTACAGAAGCTTTTTAGTTTGATGTAGTCCCATGAGTTCATTTTTGCTTTTGTTTCCCTTGCTCGAGGAGATGTGTTCAGGAAGAAGTCCCTCATGCTTATATTCAGGAGATTTTTGCCTATGTTGTCTTCTAAGAGTTTTATGGTTTCATGACTTACATTCAGGTCCTTGATCCATTTCGAGTTTACTTTTGTGTGTGGGGTTAAACAATAATCCAGTTTCATTCTCTTGTATGTAACTGTCTGGTTTTGCCAACACCAGCTGTTGAAGAGGCTGTCATTTCCCCATTGTATGTCCATGGCTCCTTTATCATATATTAATTGACCATATATGGTTGGGTTTATATCAGGGCTCTCTAGTCTGATCCATTGGTCTATGGGCCTGTTTTTGTGCCAGTACCAAATTGTCTTGAGTACTGTGGCTTTGAGGTTGAGCTTGAAGTTGGGGAGTGTAATCCCCACAGCTTTATTCTTCCTTCTCAGGATTGCTTTGGCTATTCGAGATCTTTTGTGGTTCCATATGAATTTTAGAATGATTTTCTCTAGTTTGTTGAAAAATGTTGTTGGTATTTTGATAGGAATTGCATTGAATCTGTAGATTGCTTTAGGCAGGATGGCCATTTTGACAATATTAATTCTTCCTATCCATGAGCATGGGATGTGTTTCCATTTATTGGTATCTTCTTTAATTTCTCTCATGAGTATCTCGTAGTTTTCAGAGTATAGGTCTTTTACTTCCTTGGTTAGGTTTATTCCTAGATATTTTATTCTTTTTGATGCAACTTTGAATGGAATTGTTTTCCTGATTTCTCTCTCTGCTGGTTTATTGTTAGTGTCTAGGAATGCCACAGATTTGTGCATATTAATTTTGTATCTGGCAACTTTGTTGAATTCAGATATTAGATCTAGTAGTTTTGAAGTAGATTCTTTAGGGACTTTTATGTACAATATCATGTCATCTGCAAACAGAGACAGTTTAACTTCTTCCCTGCCAATCTGGATGCCATTTATTTCTTTGTGTTGTCTGATTGCCATAGCTAGGACCTCCAGTACTATGGTGAATAGAAGTGGGGAGAGTGGGTATCCTTGTCTTGTTCCCGATCTTAAAGGAAAAGCTTTCAGCTTCTCGCTGTTAAGTATAATGTTGGCTGTGGGTTTGTCATATATGACCTTTAGTATGTTGAGGTACATGCTCTCTATACCCATTTTATTGAGAATTTTTATCATGAATGGATGTTGAATTTTGTCAAATGCTTTTTACGCATCTATGGAGATGATCATGTGGTTTCTGTCCTTCTTTTTGTTGATGTGGTGGATGATGTTGATGGATTTTCGAATGTTGTACCATCCTTGCATCCCTGGAGTATATCCTACTTGATCATGATGGATGATCCTTTTGATGTATTTTTGAATTTGGTGTGCTAATATTTTTTTGAGTATTTTTGCATCTATGTTCATCAGGGATATCGGTCTGTAGTTTTCTTTTTTTGTGGTGTCTTTGCCCATTTTGTTATTGGAGTGATGCTGGCCTCATAGATGAGTTTGGAAGTATTCCATCTTCTTCTATTCCTTGGAAAACTTTAAGGAGGATGGGTATTAGGTCTTCAGTAAATGTTTGATAAAATTCACCAGTGAAGTCATCTGTTCCAGGGGTTTTGTTCTTAGGTAGGTTTTTGATTACCAGTTCAATTTCATTGCTGGTAATTGGTCTGTTGAGATTTTCTGTTTCTTTCTGGGTCAGCCTTGGAAGGTTGTATTTTTCTAGAAAGTTGTCCATTTCTTCTAGGTTATCCAGTTTGTTAGCATATAATTTTTCATAGTATTCTCTAATAGTTCTTTGTATTTCTGTGCTGTCCATAGTGCTTTTTCCTTTCTCATTTCTGATCTGTTTATGTGAGTAGACTCTTCTTTTCTTGATAAGTCTGGCTAGAGATTTATCTATTTTGTTTATTTTCTCGAAGAACCAGCTCTTGCTTTCATTGATCCTTTGTATTGTTTTATTCTTCTTGATTTTACTTATTTCTGCTCTAATCTTTATTATGTTCCTCCTTCTACTGACTTTGGGTCTCATTCGTTCTTTTTCTAGTGATTTTAGACTGCTCATATGGGAATGTTCTTCTTTCCTGAGGTAGGCCTGTATTGTAATATACTTTCCTCTTAGCACGGCCTTCGCTGCATCCCATAGATTTTGCGGTGTTGAATTATTGTTGTCATTTGTCTCCATATATTGCTTGATCTCTGTTTTTATTTGGTCATTAATCTATTGATTATTTAGGAGCATGTTATTAAGCCTCCATGAGTTTGTGGGATTTTTCATATTCTTTGTGTAATTCATTTCCAGTTTCATTCCTTTGGGGTCTGAGAAGCTGGTTGGTACAATTCCACTCTTTTTTAATTTACTGAGGCTGTTTTTGTGGCCTAGTATATGATCTATTTTTGAAAATGATCCATGTGCACTTGAGAAGAATGTGTATTCTGCTGCTTTTGGGTGTAGAGTTCTGGAGATGTCTGTTAGGTCCATCTGTTCTAATGTGTTTTTCAGTGCCTCAGTCTCCTTACTTATTTTCTGTCTGGTTGATCTGTCCTTCAGAGTGAGTGGTATGTTGAAGTCTCCTAGAATCAATGCATTGCATTCTATTTCCCCCTTTAATTCTGTTAGTATTTGTTTCGCATATGTAGGAGCTCCTGTGTTGGGTGCATAGATATTTATAATGGTTATATCTTCTTGTTGGATTGACCCTTTTATCATTATGTAATGTCCTTCTTTGTCTCTTGTGACTTTCTTTGTGTTGAAGTCTATTTTTTTCTGATATAAGTACTGCAACTCCTGCTTTTTTCTCCCTATTAGTTGCATGAAATGTCTTTCTCCATCTCTTCACTTTTAGTCTGTGTATGTCTTTGGGTTTAAAGTGAGTCTCTTGAAGGCAGCATATAGATGGGTTTTTTTAATCCATTCAGTGACTCCATATCTTTTGACTGGTGTATTCAGTCCATTTATGTTTAGGGTGATTATTGATAAGTATGTACTTATTGGCATTGTAGGCTTCGGATTCATTGTTACCAAAGGTTCAAGGTTTACTTCCTTACTATCTAAGAGTCTAACTTAACTCACTTAATATGCTATTACAAACACAATCTAAAGATTCTTTTTTTGCTTTTTTTTCCTCCTCCTTTTTCTTCCTCCTCCATTCTTTATATATTAGGTATCATATTCTGTATTCTTTGTCTATCCCTTGATTGACTTTGGGGATAGTTAATTTAATTTTGCATTTGCTTAGTAATTAGCTTTTCTACTTTCTTTACTGTGGTTTTATTACCTCTGGTGACAGATATTAAACTGTAGGAACACTTCTATCTATAGCAGTCCCTCCAAAATACACTATAGAGATGGTTTGTGGGAGGTAAATTCTCTCAGCTTTTGCTTATCTGGGAATCATTTAATCCCTCCTTCAAATTTAAATGATAATCTTGCTGGATAAAGTAACCTTGGTTCAAGACCTTTCTGCTTCATTGCATTAAATACACCATGCCACTCCCTTCTAGCCTGTAAGGTTTCTCCTGAGAAGTCTGATGATAGCCTGATGGGCTTTCCTTTGGATGTGATCTCATTTCTCTTTCTGGCTGCTTTTAATAGTCTGTCCTTATCCTTGATCTTTGCCATTTTAATTAGTATATGGCTTGGTGTTGTCCTCCTTGGGACCCTTGTGTTAGGAGATCTGCACACGTCCATGGCCTGAGAGATTATCTCATTCCCCAGACTGAGGAAGTTTTCAGCAATCATCTCCTCAAAGACACTTTCTATCCTTTTTCTCTCTCTTCTTCTTCTGTTACCCCTATAATGCGAATATTGTTCCGTTTGGATTGGTCACACAGTTCTCTCAATATTCTTTCATTCTTAGAGATCCTTTTTTTCTCTCTGTGCCTCAGCTTCTTTATATTCCTCTTGTCTAGTTTCTATTTCATTTAGTGTCTCCATCACTGTATCCAATCTGCTTTTAATACCGTCCGTTGTGCTCTTCAATGATTGGATCTTCGACCGTAATTCATTCCTGTGTTCTTGAATATCTTTCCGTACCTCCATGAGCATGTTAATGATTTTTATTTTGAACTCTCTTTCAGGGAGAGTCATGATGTCCATATCGTTTAAATCTTTCTCAGGAGTTGTATTAATAATTTTACTCTGGACCTGGTTCCTTTGGCATTTCATATATGTGTATGGCACCCTCTAGCACCCAGAAGCTCTACTCTCTGGAGCTGCTCCGCCCCTGAAGCAATGTTGACGATTGCAGGGGAGTCGTATTGGTGCCTCTGGGGAGGAAAGAGCTGTTTCCTTGTTCCTGGCTGCTATGCCTGTCTCCACTGCCTGAACCAGTGGGCCGAGCACACAGGTATAAGCCTCTGTGCTTTACGTTTTTAATTGCTGTAGACAGATCTTCCCTCTGGCTGGCCCAACACCAGGGCAGGTCCTCCCGGTTTGCAAGCCCGGCCAGGAGAAAGGCACAGCAGTCCACCCATCACAGAAGGTGATCCCGGAGCTATGCAGGCAGCCAGGGAGCTGGAGTACCCAAAGATCGTGAAAGCTCCCAATCAGCTGGGCAGAGTGCACCCAGACATCCCTGTCCACCCATCCCCTCTCCTGAGCAGCAAGCTCTGTGCAATCCTTGCCCCTCCAGCAGCCTTCCTGCCAAGGGCCTCCCTGTTAGGAAGCCTCTCAGACTGCCTGCCTTTCCTTTGTCCCAGGTCAGCAGGACATGGATCCCTGCCCTCCACAAGCAGCTGGAATCCCAGTCTCTCCAGGAACTCTGCCCTTCCCAGCCTCCCAACCCCTCAATCATGAGAATATCATGCAAGCACCATGAAATGTAGGTTTCTGCTGCCAGAACAGATCTCCAGAGTTAGGTATTCAGCAGTCCCAGATCTCCACTCCCTCCCTGCTCCGTTCCTCTTCCTCCTGCAGGTGAGCTTGGGTGGGGGAAGGGCTTGGATCCCACAGCACCACAGCTTTAGTACATTACCTTTTTCCATGAGGTCTGCTCTTGTGTCCAGGTGTATGCAGTTTGGTGCAGTCCTCTTTCCTGTTGCTCTTTCAAGAGTGGTTGTATTTGTTATATTTTCATATTATATGCCATTTTAGGAGGAAGCCTCTGTCTCACCACTCATGCAGCCATCTTTAATCCAATCTTCTCTGAGTGATTTTCTTAAACCAGCACATGGAGGGACCTGAGCTGTGATGTGTGCGTGTACCACTTTAAAAGGAGGTCTCTTGTCACTGCTAACCGCTTGCAAGTGACACTGTTGGCCCTTCCTTTCAGAGAAGTCTGGAATGTTGTATCCAAATAACTAATACTGACTGATTCACTCAATGAAAAAGGACAATTCAGGTGTTCATGGGCATGCTGCCACAGAGCAGTCTCTGAAAAACTGAAGCTCTCTCTTGCAGTTTACTGAAACACACTTCCATCAACAGTAGGATTTTTTTGTGTTTACTGTAGCGGTTGCTTACCAACATACGGAATTCTTCATACAACTACAGGACCATGCAGCCAAGTGCAGTGCCCATCTCCATGGTGACCTCAGACCCAGGGGTTCCCCCGCTGGCTGTGTCATGTGCTGGGATCACAGCTGAGCAACCAAAGCTGTTCAAAGGGACGGCCATTCCATACCTGCAGCGCTCGATGGACCCAGTAAGAATCCTTCAACTCCCCTTCATGTTTCCCTAAACCACAGAGCCAATCTGATCCCTCTCCCAAAACCCTACTGCTCTTCACATGGGGCACCTTGGGAAGCCACTCTCCCTCCCAGGCAGCCCCTCTCTAACCGTCCCACCACTCCCAACCTTCGTTCAAAAAAAAGGCGGAAGAAAAAAGAAAACATTCCTGGTGTTGGGAGTTGGTGTGTGAGTCTATAAGGAGATGGCGGACCTTCTAACGCAGGAAAAATAAGGGTGCTCCCCGTGCTAATGTAGACTCATGCAGGCAGCACCCACAGGAACCACAGGAACAGTCAGTGTAGGAATGTCAGCCCCTGGCCTGGCTGCAAATTCCTCCTGGGGGACTGAGTTGGGTCATGCAGTCTGATCCTGACTCGCTTGCTACTGAACACAGCTGTTTGCAATCCACCCAGCCCTGCCCCACAGCCTGGAAAATCCCTGTAATTTTAAATAGGCTTGCCTCCAAGCTATCCCTCCCCCTGACCCCCATGGCAAGGTGGAGACCTGACTCGGCCCACTGCTCACCGTCTCTTATCTCTGCAGGCAGTGCCACCAGGAAAAGCTGAGGATTGGGTGAGAGCCCTTCTCTCTAACCTCTGGGTTCTGAGTACCAGGGCAGGGCGGGGGTGTGTGCCTTGGGAGCTTGAGCTCTCCAGGCTAAATCAATCCCTTCCCTTTCAGCTTAGAGATAAAAACCTTCATACCATTCCAGCACTCAGCACCCAGGAATGTTCCCCACAGCTGACAGGCACTGGGTTCCATTTAGAACGTGTGAAATGGCTGCCTGGCAGATCCACCCCTGTGGTTTTGCAAATGCCAAGAAAGTCCTAGAAATGCATGAATGAATTAGCCACAGTCCCAACCTGTATCCCTCACCCTGACTTCCTTGCACCCTAGCAGAGCAGATCCAGTATGTGGGTTACAATAGTCCCTTATATTTATACAGTGCTTTTTAGTTTACAGAGTACCTTCTAGTAGTCCATTACTGCATGTGACCCTGGGGACAGCCCTGTGGAGAGGCAGGGACTCTGTCCTAGTGTCTGCCCACTCTGCTCCCATAAGTCTTCCCGCAGACCTGCTCTGAAACACTTACCACTTTGCTCTGTAATTACTCGCTTACAGTGTGTTGCAGTGGGCATAACAAGGGCTTTGGAATCAAACAGACCTGTGTGTGAAAGTTGGCTCTGCTTCCTCTCTAGAAGCAGGGCTAGGAAGCTGATGGCCTCACCTGGTCATGGTGAGGATTAAGTAACGGAATGTACCTGAAAGCACCAGCCCAGAGTCTGGAGCGTGCTCACTACTTGATGCATACTGGACCCTCTCCTCCCCAAGGACAATTCAGGTGACTTGAATGCTGTCCTCACACTTCATTTTTATATCTGCAGAGCTTAGCACAGGATTTGGTACACGGCACATGGCTCAAAATGAGAAAGAATGTAAGCGATGCGTAAGTGAACAAATGCTATTTCACAGACAAGTAAGCGGGGTTGAGGGCTCTGTTTAGGGCGGCACTAGACACCGGGCGCCCCGTCTCTTGTCCTTCCCACTGTTCATGCTCTCGAAGGTCTTTTCATTGGTTAATTAAACTTCTCCAAATGCGGTCTGTTTTTTGCAGTTCTTCAATGTGTTTTATTAATACAATTAAGGCTCATTGATTTGACTAACGATTTCCAATAATGTAATACTTTATATTTGTGTCTGACTTAAGGAACTCCATGGACTGACTCTAGAGCATCGTTTGACTCAACATCACATTGTGGGAAGAAATTGGGATTAACATTTAGATAAAGAAATATATTAATATGACCTGAACCTCTTAGAAGTGAAAATCACTTTAGAAAACTAAATTCAAATTTTCAATGCACAGGTAAGATTTGTTACTAAACTATGTGTTGGATTCCCCAATGCTAAGTCCTGTCCTATTTCCTTTTCATTTTACCTCCCCTCCTGGCGTGATCTCACCAATGCCCGTTGTTCCGGTAACTGCTTACACGCACTCTAATCCCATATTTTATCTCCAACCCAGGCATATCTCATAAGTTTGGGATCCATAGTTACAACTGTGTCCTTGGCATTTACACATAAATCATTCAAAGGCACCGGAAGCTCAGCAGGTCTCAAAAGAAATTCTTGGTCTTCCCCACAGGCATTTTTTTCCTCTTTCATTGTCCTGAGTCTTACCACATGGCAGAGGTGTAAACAAGCAAGAGTCCTATGAACATGGATTAATCCTCACACCTCTGACTTCCATTATAAAGTATTCCTAATGCATTTCAGCCCTTTTCTTCCCCCCTTATATCTTATACATATCCTTCAGAGTTTTATTATCTCAGTTTTTGTTAGTTTAAAATTTTTTTTATTATTGTTGTTTAAAACATTATTTTGTCCTAACTTTTGAAAGCTATTTTGACTTCATATACTATCTGAGGTTGACATTCATTTTCTCCTTGTGTTTTGATGTTATTCCACTGTGTTCAGGCTTCCATTATTTCTACTGAGAAGTTCCACTGAATATCAATTCTGCTAAAGTCATTGTCTTTTTCTTTCTGGCTGCTTTTAAGATTTTCTTCTTGTCTTAAGCATTCTGTATTTTAATATGTTCTATCTAGGTGTGTATTTCTCTTTGTATTTTTGAGGAGATTCAGTGGCCTTCCCAAACCTGTGGAATATTGTATTCAATCATGTATGAAAAACTGTCATCATTTTCTGGTTAAAGATTGTATTCCTTTTATCTTCTTTCTCATTTCCTTCAGAAGCCCCAGCTGGATGCATAGGAGATATTTTATCCCTGCTCCCTCTCTATGCAATATTTTCATATTTTCAACATTTTTGTTTTTCTGCATTACATTTTGATAATTTCTGTCCTTCCCCCCTGACCCCACCACCAAGTGTAGTCTTTTTTGACTGTTCAGACACCTTTCTATCATTGCCTGGCTTTTTCCCAATGACCTCAACTTTTCAAGGAAATTAAAGAAGCTCTTTTGCACAAAATGGCCAGGATACTGGTTGGCAGCAGCCACATGGCCTAAGCTGTGATGTGCAGAGAGCCCGGCTGTTGATGTGCAGAGAGGGCACCCAGCAAGGAAGATTTTTTGAGAATTGTCTCAAAAGTGCAAGGGAGTATATACTAGGATTTATTAAAAAACTGTTTCTGTTTGGCTGTTTCCAGGCTGAGGCTTTAAAATTCAAATTTGATCATGGCCACCTTCAGTGTCTGCTTTGTCATTTGGGATGAAGAGCAGAGCCCTCAACCTGGCCCCCAACTCCTGAATAGCTCCTGCACCAGCATGCTTCCCTCACCCCCTTCTCTAGACCACTGGCCTTCTTTTAGTTTTTTAATGTTACATTCTTCGGGGAGTAGCTGTTTCATCCTCCAGAAACTGATGTCCTCCTTTCCCTAGTTAGTCCTTCTAGTCTTCAGATATTGGCTGAAATATGGCCTCCTCCAAGAAGCCTTCCCTGACTACCTAGTCTGAGTTAGGTTCCTTTATTATGTGCTTCACAGGATCATGTTCTTGTCCTTCCAACTTCTTATATCTACCCTATGTGTATACTTTTCACTGTGATTAGGTGATTATCATTTGCTTCCCTCCTCTAAACTGTAAACTCCATGGAAACAAAGATTAGGTTTATTTTTCTCACATATGTCCCTGGCTCATACCAGGTACTCAGTATTTGCTAGATAGAACTCTGTGAACTAGAAGAACGTGTCGGTCCTTAGGATGCCGAGGGCTGTCCCCTACCAGGTCACCCATCTGGGTAGGGGGTAGAGCACAGTCAGGTCAGCAGTGTTGCTGGGTGAAGTCAGGGATTTCTAATAGAATAATAGTCTCAGAGCCAAAAGAGAATTTAGACATCATCAAACCAGAACCCCCTCTCTTCACAAACCTACTGGGGCACGCATTCCACTTGATAAATGGCTTTCCAGGCTTTGCTTGGACTCACTCTGTGTAAGAGCTCTCCATTAATAGGAAATAGGATTATATCACCAGAAAGAGTCCTTTAGGAGCTATGTAAGGACAAATGAAGGGCAGGATCACCCAGAAGAAAGATGCCCACATTTTATAATAAGCTATTTTAAATCGAATGAGCAAGCAAACCTGTGTGTAAGACTTTAGAGAAATAAACCGGTCTGACTGGTGTTGGGGGCTAACCTCCACTTCCTCTCTCGCAGAGAATCAATCTGTCCTTGACCCAGGGTCAGCTGCACAAATATCTCGGGCTCCCGATTTGCTTCAGACACTTCTGTCACACTGGATCTATCCCAGATCTCCACTGTTTGTTGATACGTGGTGACTGGGCCGATCATTTCTTGCTTTTTTTAATAAATATTCCAACCGCCAAGATTTTTCAACATCTCTCATTTGCTTAAAATTCAGTACGTAAAATATAAAATCGTTTTGCTTAAATTACAAAGAGTTCTGCATGTGTGTTTTTCCTACTTTTGCAGAACTCCTGTGTTTCATTAATTTCCATGTGTCTACGATCTGGTGCTGGGACACTATTGAGTTTCACTGCATTATTGCTATTTCTGGGTCTGATTTCTACAGTTAGACCCAGAAAGAGATAAATCTGGGTTTCATGGGCACAGAGGAGCAGGAACAGAGCCCTTCCTTTGTCAGTTTCCTCCAGTGTTTGTGAATGTCCGTGATGACCAGAACAGGGGATCTTTAATCTTCACAAGCAATTCTGTCTAGCATGGAAGGTACTCTTCTACTTTTCATATGCCCTGTTTTCTGTTTTTTTCCCTTATTCTCTGCTTTGTAAGTCCCTTGACAGTGTCCCCATGTTACAAATACATGCTTGTCCCCAGGCCTTGAGTGAATTTGCTGTCTGTTCAATGCCTACTCCATATGGGATAGATTAACACAAAAAGCTTTAGCCTTGTACAACACTCAGATACTTTCATGTAATGGCCATGAGGATGGGGGTGGGACACAAACACATAAGTGGGTGCATGTACCAAGAACAGAAATCCATTGAGTTCCTCCAGACCAGACGTCTACATTCTCGAGGGCTCTCAGCAGCCAATAAATTTGACTTGAACTTTTTTATTTCATGCATTCTGCTGTTAAAGGGAACCCTTCTTTCTAAGCTAAGTATAATTGCAAGATACTATTCTGGGTGCCAAAAATGTCAACTGTAAGTTGCAAACATGGACACATTTAAACAGAACCATATGTTAGATTGAAAGAAAAAATCAGAAACAAACCAATCGTTCCACCTTTTGCAAAGAGATAAATTGCAAGGAAGCAACCAGAATTATGGAAAAGAATTATGGAGCCAATGATTGTTATGCAATATGTATTCATACATTTTCATCAGGACAAAATGTCATCAGTGCTCTATGAACACCATCCGCACGTGAGAGCCTTACAGAAACTAAATGCTTTAAAGACAGAGCCTTGAGGCTAGCGAAGTTTCTTCAGCATCTAATTAACTTATTTAACGCTACACTAAGGTCATTGGATTGAGAGTTAGAAAAGGTTGGTTTTGCTCATAGTCTGTTAATAATGACCCTTGTGACCTTGGATAGTGGCTTTCTATGTCACTTGGAATAATATCCGTAGTCTCCACCAGGTCACATGTAATCTGTCATTATCACCCCATCACCTCTAATTCTCCTTCCTGGGCTCATTCAGTGCTCAGAAATATCATACGAGCTAGGCGGGTGGTTAACTTCAGTTCCACATATGAGGACACAGAGGTTCAGGAATTTTAAGTAACTTTCCCAAGAGGTAGAGGTAGGAAATTGGAGAGAAGGATTCTCAGATTTATTTTTTTTTAGGCTTGTGATTTTCCACTGGGCCATAGGTTAATATTTTATTTATTTTAATATGTTCACTCTGCTTTCATTGGCTCATTGTACCAAGAGAAGTTCGGATGGTATCTCCATACCTGAGATTGCAGCATTTTTATTAACAAGGTACATGAACCACTTTCAGGTGACATAGACCAACTTTAGGAAAAAATAGTTACACATGCATATGTGTGCATGCATGCTTTGAAAGCATAAAACTAGCTTATTAAATCCAAGATTTAATGGATGTTATTGCTTAAGAGGAGACTAAACTTATTTCACATGAAAGGTTAGCTGCTTTTAAGTAATATTAAGAAATAATTGTACTATGTAAGGGCAACAAAAACATGGTTAAAAAAAGTGAAACTTATATCCAAATACTTGAAAATTCATTAAACAATGAAGTGAATGATCCCAAACAGCTCTTCCAGGTCTAATAGTTCAGAAATCAGTGGTTTTTCTTATCCAGAAAGAAAGTATAGTTTTTAAAACATTAGCCCAAATGTAGAATAACTGAATAATAGAAAGGCAGAAAAACACCAATATGTAATAAAGAAAAGGCTAACATAATCAGGTTAACACTGAGCTTCAGAGGATTTCTAACAGTTTACTTTTCAGAAAAGACTCATCTTGTTGTGACCATTCCCTGGATTTGAGTGGAATTAGAGAGCATGGTATTCTCTGAGTCAGCCCCCTGACTGATGGTGTCTTCAGGTTCACTGGAAAGGGTCGTCAGACCAGACCCATTGCAATCACACCAGCATGAACCATAGTCACTTTGCAATCCAGGCCCAAAGTCTATAGACTGCTACTTTGAATAAACGACACTAGGAGATGTTGGTGGGGGTTGTACACTGGGCATATATTTCTTCGAGGATTAGCTGGTTCTTAGGCATGACTTTATGATGGAGAGAAGTGGAAGGAAGGTTATTGACAAATACACTACCTTTTCAGGGACAAGTGGCTTTCTAATCTCTTTTAAGTTACCCACATAAATAATGTTGACTCCATTTAATGAAGTGTGCAAGCTAATCTTAGTGCAGCTCCTAAAAATTCCGTGCTTTAGAGCATTTAAATTCTCAATTAATAATCGAATGGAAACCCTCTCTTGACAGCATATGAATAAAGCCGAACAGTGAGTTTGCAGAAAAATAACGGTTCAGCCACTCAGCATATAGTAGAAAGTCCTTCCCATCCCCAAGATTAATTTACTTCACTCAAATTTCTCCTCCCGACCCCCATCTATCTGTCCTTTATGTACACATACAAGACCAACTACGTAACTTGTAGAACCTAGTACAAAATGAAAATACAGGGCCCTTTTATAAAAATTATTAAGAATTTCAAGTTGGATCCGTCAGAGTGTGGGGCTGTCTGTGCATGCTGCATGCTTGGGAAGCCGGCTCTGTTTATACATGTGTGCTTATTATCCCCAATGCACCTATAAAAAGCCATGAGCTCAAAAACCTTAACTCTATACATTTGGGTAGCATTGTATCCCACAGGTGCAAATAAGAGTTTGAATCAAGCCATCTTGTGGAAGAAGAGGAAAAGGAGCTTATCCATCATAAAGCTTTTTCTTGAGTCCAAATTATAGTAGGCAACATACTTTTATATCTGAAGGTTTATATTACATTTTTATTTTTTGCCAAAGGGCTCTGTAAATTGCTTCTGTGAATAGCAGTTAGTGCCTTTCTGTGAATTATTGGATAAAAAGGCCTTCCTGTTGGCCAAAACGAACCTCTGATGAGTCAGTTTGCCTTGGAAGTATCATAAGTAGCTTGGGACCTTCAAGTTACTCAGGAGGTGGGAGGCATAAGTGCAAACCCCCATGGAAAGTGGTCAGGACTGCAAACCCACAGAGCCACACGAGGCAGCCCCACTGGTTCCATGCGTCCCGGGCACTTCTGAGCTCTCGGTCCTGCCCTGGTGATTCCAGACCTTCCGAGCTCCAGCAGCCCCCAGCTGCACTGCCTGCTTGGTGTTCTGGCTTCTGCTTCTGGTTCCTTCTCAGAATCCCTCTGCCCTTCAGTCGGCTCAGCTCTGGAGCGGGGTCCTGGTGCCTGACACCGTTCTGCCCACCCTCTGCAGGCTGGTAGCTCCTTCCCAGCCGCGAGCAGAACTTGGTGGGGTAGTAGGCAGCCTCTCTTGAGTAAAATGTGTTTGGTTCGTTTCAGCTAATTATCCTGTGTGTTTATAAAGTCCTGAGTTAAAGAAGTGTCTCTGGGATGGTTAGGAGAGAAGAGGAAGCTAAATGAATGAGCCAAGCTGATGACTGCAGTTATGTTATTATCCTGAACTCAGCCGAGCCTGGCCAAGGAGGAGCCGCTTTCCAAAGCGATGTCTGCGTGGCATCAGCCAGCCTGGCTCTGCACCACGGATTAGGCATCATAAAGAGACTTTAAACATCACCCATAACTCTAACTCCTTGACCTTATGAGAGGAAATGGAGGCTCAGGGAGATTATTTCTATTTTTTTAATGTATATGCAAGGTAGAATTGCCCACAGAGTATACTCATAAAAAACTTAGCCTGGTTCACAGAATATCTTCATACAGTCTTAGCCTGACCACACAGCTTTTCTATAATTTCCTCTTAACCTAACTTTCCAGCATTCCTTAGCCATATTGGGCTAATTCTAGTCCTTAATCACAAACGCACATTACCTCCTTATCAAATGCAGTCATTTCATTTGATGACATTTCATCTCCTCTGCTTCCTCCCGGGGCTGATCAGCCCACTTCCTACCTACCATGCACATGTCTGGGAATTCTTCTGCATTGTTATTTAAGTCAGTCATTACTTTTTCAGGCTTTTGCTAATAAGTCTTGTCTAAACTTACTTCTCCTACATTGACGGCGATTTCTATAATGTACTGCCCATTAGGCTGGGTCTGGACCATACAAAGAGGAATATGGCATGTCCTTTGCCTTCAAGGAACTCAAAAAAGTGTAGAAAATTGACCTAATCCAATGAACCATGAAGACAGAATAGAGTCCAACGACTGGCACCTGCCTAGGGGAGCACAGAGAAGGTGTGTCTAACCAAGGCTCAGGATGTCAGTGAAGCCCTCCTGCAGTACATAGGGCCCGAGTGCAGATTTCACAAGTCACTAGAAATTCTCTAGATTACACAGCTTGAGTTAAAGAATGGAGAGAACACCTAATATGGTAATATTTCAAAATTCATTAAAATTCCAAGTGATGATTTCTAAAACTTGCACAATTCTTTGTGACATAAGGACAATGAGAAATCTATTTCTTCTTCTTGCATATGATTGTATTTTTTGCTTTCCACAACAAGAAAGAGACCTTTAGAAAAACAGATGCTCACCAGTTAACAACTGAGCAAAGTAACTAGAAAGAAAAAAAGTTGTATTGCCAAAAAGAAACAAAAAATTCTGAGTGCATTCTCCAAGTGAAGTTCACTGAATTTCGTGCACACTCGCTAGCATGCTTCCCTTTCAAAGAAAAGTAATACAGAATCAGAAAATATTCACATTATTTGGATTCTTACAGACTATCTATACCAATTTCTCCTCTTTTAAAAGCCTGTGAGGTCAAGGGAAGATCATGTGTCACTGAGAACAGAGAGCCCAGAATTAGAAGCATCTATTGTCCAGCATCCACCAGGACCCTTTCTTCCTCTTCCTGGGATGACATTTTCAAGGTGAAATTCAAGAGCATTGTTACCTAATGGTAAAAAGCACTATTGAAGCCAATGACAGACGTGCCAGTAATTTGTGGAAAGCCAGAAACAGCGTGTATAGGCTTTAGTTACCAGGAACTCTATTTGAGGCAAGAAATAATCGATAGAGGTCTACTATGGTCTCTCCTTCCATTTATGGAAGGGAAAGGATTACTGTGAAAATTGCAATGAAACCAATGGTAAGGGCAGTGGTGGTGAACTCACTATGCATGGATTTACCAAGAAAGCAGAGTAAAAATGTGATGAATCTGGCCTATTGATCACATTCACGTGGGATCCATGAGTGAGTTTTTGCTCAGCATGGGTACAAGTGAGGGATTCAGCAAACATCTGAAGGCTAATGAAAGCACTCGTGCTGTCTGGATGGCTAATTGGCTGGTATTTTTCAATCCTGGCAGGGGTGCATTTTCTGAAACAAAGTAGAAATACCATAATAATTCAGCTGGTAGCATTTTTATAAGGTTTTGGAAAGTACTCTAGGGGATTGCTATTTCTACTCTTCTAAAATCCCTTAAAGGTTATCTTTTCATCAATAGAATACTCCTACTTCCTTTTTCAAAGGTCTCCAGTGCTCATAAAGGATTGAAATAATGTAAGTCTGGAAAAATATGCTTTAAAGACAATGGTGACATTTCTTGGCAAACAACTGACACCTTCCTACATTCGGTTTCCCTCCAATGGTAATGGGTTAACGTTTTTCAACTTGGTTCACCTTTGAGGAAGTTGTCAAGATAATATAGTGCTATTGCCCTTTAATTATTTTAATCACTAAAACATCACGCTGATACATTCTCATTCCATGCAAGCTGAAGCTTATAAACACAGAGAGGGAAATCAATTTGAAGACAACAGAGGAAGAGCTGTAAACTTGTTAGTTAATTGAATGAACCCTCATTGAACACCTACCATGTGCCAGGCACTGTGCTTAAGGCTGGGGAGACGTAAAGAGGAATTAGCCATGGTTACTGCCCTCCAGAGGCTTAGAGACATATATTACTAACTATAAACCATTTGATAAGTGATCTAATAGTGCTACAAACAAAGTATTTTGAGAATGCAGAGAAGGGAGTAATCCATTCTGCCTAGCAGGGTTGGCAAAGCAGATCAGTTAATGTTTTGTAAACAGAAAATAGCCAAAAACACAACCCAAACTGGCTTAAAGAATAAGGGAATATTGCTGACTGGGACCCTACTACCCGGTCAGGGGTAGGACGGGGCCCAGAGATGCGGTTGCTTTCACCCACTTGTCCGTCCTCTCTCGGGAGGGTCGCTTCAGTTTTGGATCATGTGTTGGGGCATGACGGCAGCTGTGTCACCTCCAATGCTACAGCTCTTCCAAGTTCACACACAACAGGCAGAACACCTGCATATTTTATGAAGAACCAGCACAAGTCACTTTGTGGCTTATGGGCTCTGAACCAAATGAGGGGAATGCATTATTCTGATTGGGCCAATTATAGTCCCGTGTCTCCCCACCTTCCCTGAGGCTGGAGGTGAAATCAGCTCCATACAGTCCTCATGGCTTAAGAGCCTTGATAAGGCAGCCCCATGAAACATAAACACACTATCATTTTAGTAGAAGGAGGTTGAACAGATGTTGCGTAGCAAAAATAAACGTTATATGAGCTGATCTAAAAGTGTGAGGATAGATAATGCCGTGAGGTGTGTCACAGGATGCACAGGAACAGGAAGGCAGACACAAAAGTGTGAAGACAGGGGTGTTTAGGGTGCAGGAAACATTTCATGAAATTTGAGCACTGAGGCATCAAAGATTATCTAAATGTCATGCTGCATGATTAATGGCTATTTATTCTCTATCTATCTTCATAACTTCTAAGGGTTGATCTTTAGAGCAGGCATGTTTCCCTTTAGGGAAAGGTGCACCTAATTTGGTGATTCGGATCTGTGGGACACATCCCAGCTAACTTGTGCTCAGGAGCGCTGGAGAGGAAGGTGGGCAAATAGGAATACAGGTAGGAAGCCCTCTGCCTGTCCTTATGTGCGAAGATATAGTTCCCAAAGCATTTAAAAGCCATGCTACATTCATCTCCTTCCTGTCTGTCCATTCATCACGAAATAGTACAGATGTACTAAAAGGACTAAATTAGTGTACACTGAGAATTGCTGCAGCGGATTGGGAATACGGTCTATTGCACCTCCAGACTCCATGGCATAGAAATGACTTAAAATTCTGCCTGTGTAGCCATCTCTATGGTCAAGATCCACTGAATAAATCACCTCGGCTCGCTTGATAATTTCAGGGGCTAGTCTCATTGGCCACAACAGAGCTATTATCTTATTTCAAGGCAAACTGTGGGTTTGGGAATTTTGATATAAACCGTGGTTAATAATAATGCAGTATTATGAAAATAAAGATGTGTCTGGAGACAGATAGACATAGGTTTTAGGTCTGACTCCGGAGGGAGGAGACCGTACTGAGCCTTCCTGAGCCCTGGCATCCCCTTGGCTCACACAGGGCCGTCCCCTGAAGACCACACGCGCGTCTGGCCCAGGAGGGTGTAGCGCCCTCACCCAGTTGCTGAAAAGGTTAGATGAGACAAGATACTTGGTCCTTTACATGTGCTGTTCATTCCTCCAAGGACAGCATTTTTCCTCCCCAAAGCTTCATGCTTTGCTACTTGTTACTTATCATGAGGACTGACGTCAGAAATGCCGCCTGCGTTCTCTCTGCCTCCTGCGCTTGGCCCCGCCCTCGCAGGAACACCACAGTCCCTGCCCTTGCCCCCTCAGGGCACCCCTGTTCTGGCCTAACTCCTGGACCTCTCCTAGCTGAGCTCCCTCCCAACTCCAGTGGGGTGGGACCCACACCAAAGGTTTGCACTGTCATCTTCTCAGGGACCCCACAGAATCTTGCACATTGCAGGTAATCATAAATAGTTGCTTAAAGAATGAACACATGAGTGAGTGAATCAAGAGGACATCTAAGTCACATGCTTGACGATTCTGGCTCTGGACAACCGCAGGCTGAGGAGCAGGGGTGTGGTCAGTCAGAAGTTAACGTGGTTGACATCGATAAAAAACATTCTGCATGACCCAAAGTGTATTGCGGGGTCATCATATCTTCCTCCATTTGTCAGCAATTCAGTTTATTGAATGGGAGTTTTGGAATAGGAAGGAGCATTGGAAAACGCAGTTCAAATGCCAGCTCTGCCATTCGTCAGCTCCTTGATATCTGCCTCTCTGAGCCTCTTTACTAATTTGCTAATGGAGAATAACAATAATTGCCCAATATGTATATATTTTTAAATTTTAACTTATTTAATTTACACTTGCATATGTTAATTATGGACTATAATTAATAGTCAATATCAATAATATTAAGAACTATTAATGATCAATACTATTTTAAAAGATTGAAAATTTATTAATTATGTATTCATTTATTATTATGTAATATATTAATATGTTCCAATAATAACTGACCGTTGTTAATAATTATTATTAATAATTACTGTTAATAATAGCTTCATATGTAGATATATAAAATCCTGGAAGAAGTGTTACGCAATTTAAATAAGAACATTTCTCAAAAGCTTTGTAAAATGGAAAGCGATATTTCAGTATAAAGTGTCACGATTGCAAGACCAAGTCTGTCCATGTGGGCTCGGGTCAAGCCTGACCGGGAGGGTGCAGTCAGCCCTGGGAAGGGCATCTCTCCAGGCCTCTCCTCCTCCCCCCTCGTGCCTCAGTGGCCAGGGGATTCTGGCTGGCAAAGTGAGTCAGCTGTGCCCGGTGTTCTGGCCCTCTGGCAGAGTGAGCTGTGGGCTGCGCCCCCCAGGGACTGCAGCATCGCGGCCCAGACACCCTCGTCACAGGCTCCCTCCTCCCCTGGTAAACTTTGGCAGAGCCCAAGGAAAATCCATTCCACGTCTTCTCACTATTGCTCTTCCATCACTACAACAAATTTGCAGAAGTAGTTTCCAGAAACCATTGCAAGTGCATTTGATAGGTCTTTAACTTTCTATTCTTGGAGCAGAGGGTAAAGGACCATTTTGTGCCCCCACCCGAGGCTTGCATGCATTCGCACCCCCCCACAGGTTTGAGATGGGTTTGACATTTAGAGTGGAGCAGTCACGCTGACTCTGAACATAATCCAAACCACCTTCTCTCCTTCAGTGAATAAATTTTCAATTTACCAATAAGAAAATCCCAGTATTGGACTGTGTTAAACCTGACTCAACTCTGCATTTGTTGTATAATTAATATTAATTGAATATGCATTGATTTTGTTCTTTGGACTAATGGAGTCATTTTAAAAGAAAAGCTTGTTTCAGTAATTAAGCAGATTAAAATAGACAACATATATTTCTTGTTTAATCAGCCCAATAATTGAGTTCCACTAGTTAAATTCACTTCTACTCCCTATTTAATCAAAGTTAAATGCTATGTTTATCCTAAAACTAAATAATGTATGGATAGAACATTTAACCCAGAGAATCACATTTCAAAAATCACCACGAGTACAAAGTTATTCTATCTTAAAGTTCATCTGAGATAGGCTTTCTTTGAAAGTGTTCTCTATACTAAGGTTGTTTCTGAAACCACACTAATGAGAACAACGTTTCTACATCCCTGAGATGATACAAGAATATCAGATTGCAGGCCTTACACTACCATGGGCCCAAACATGTAAATAAAAGGACCACAGAAAGATAAACAATGGCACAATCATAGCCGCATATTAGCAACTGTAAAACAGAGCTCATATGGGGCTGTATATACAAACAGCTTAGCTGGGACAGAAACCTGACTTGTGAAAGTTTCACTCTTAAGGATCAAGGGGGGTTTTAAAACTCATAAACTAAGGGGATGGGAGAGATTCTTTGAGCTTCCAGAGGCAAAATTCTCTCATACCCAGAGAAAGCTATGGCCCAGAATATCCACACAATATTAAGGACAAAGTCTGAGCACTGACACTGCCTGGTTTCAAGACCTACTACAAAATTTCTGTAATCAAGACAGTGGGGTATTGGTGAAAGAATAGACACATAGATCAACAGGATGGGATAGAGTGCACAGGAACAGACCCACATAAATAGAGACACCTGATCTTTGACAAGGAAAAAAGGCAATAAAACAGAGCAAAGATAATCTTTCTACAAATGGCGCTGGAACAAGCAGACATCACGTGCAAAAACAGGGAATGAGGACCTTATACCCATCCCAAAAATTAACTAAAATTGATCACAGATCCTAATGTAAAATGTAAAACTATAAAGTTCCTAGAAGATAACACAGGAGAAAACCTATATGACCTCGGGTATGGTGACGAGGTTTTAGATACAACACCGAAGGCATTATCTTTGGAAGAAACAGTTGATAAGCTAAACTTCATTAAAATTAAAAGCTTCTGCTCTGCAAAAGACAATATCAAGAGAATCAGAAGATAAGCCACCAACTGGGAGAAAATATTTACCAAAGACACATCTGATAAAGGACTGTTACCTAAAACATGCAACAGTTGGAAAATGAACAACACAATTAATAAATAGGCCAAAGACCTCAGTGGACACTTCACCGAAGAAGATATACAGAGGGTAGGTAAGCATGTGAAAAGATGCTCCACATCATATATCACTAGAGAAATGAAAATTAATGTAAGATACTGTTATTTATTAGAATGGCCAAAATCTAGAGCAGTAACACCGAATGCTAGTGAGAATGTGGAACAACAGAAGCTCTCATTGTTGGTGGGAGCGTGGATTGGTACGGCCACTAGGAAAATCAGTTAGGCAATTTCTCACAAAACTAAACGCACCCATCATATGATCCAGCAATCATGCTGCTTGGTATTTACCCAAAGGAAATGAAAATGCCTGACCACACAAAAATCTGTCTGTGGGTATTTATGGCAGCTTTATTTATAATTGTCAAAACTTGTTAAAACTTGGAAGCAACCAAGATATAGTAGGTGAGTGGATAAATAAAAAACGGTACATCCAGGCATGAAATATTATTGAGCACTGAAAAGCAATGAGCTATCTAGCCATGGAAAGACATTAAGGAACTTAAGAACATATTACCAAGTGAGAGAAGCCATCTGAAAAGGTTGCATGCTGCACGACTGCAACTGCGTGATTTTCTGGGAAAGGCAAAAACAGACACAACAAAAAGATCAGTGGTTGCCAGGGGCGGGGGGGGGATGTATAATCAGAACACAGAGGTGTTTTAGGGCCACAAAAACACTCCATGTGACACCTATTGGTAGATACATGTCATACATTGCTCAGACCCACGTACCACGCGACACCAAGAGTGAGTCTAAGATGAACTATGGGCTCTGGGGGGTGATGACGTGTCAGTGTCTTTCATCAGTTGTAACAAATGTCCACTCAGGGGGGGGGGCCCTGTTGGTGGGGGAGTCCGTGCATGTATGTGGGGACACAGTTATGTGGGAAATCCCTGTACCTTCCTCGTAATTTTGCTGGGAACCTAAAATTGCTCTAAAAAATAAAGTCTATTGAAACAACAACAAAAGAAATGGAGGCACGAGGCTGTGAGGAAGTCAGAGGAAGTAGCCATGTGAAGAGGTAATGAAGTCCCTGGATGCAGCCCCCGGTCTCAGGAATAGCCAGGGCCCACTGCCTGCTCTGAAAGCCGTCCCGGAAGCAGATCCCACCCTCTCCCTCCATCCGAGGGAGATGACACAGCTGACCCTGCATGGAACACGCAGGCCGTCCACACTGGCCCAGACTAATCAATAGGACACAGAAATGATTGCCGTCCTTTAAGGTACTGAATCTGGGGGTGATTTTTATACAGGGATAGGTAAGGGAACAGGGAATCAAGGGATAAGGACGTTTATTTCAAATCAGCCAATAATTCACTGTGGGGTTGTGGGAAATCGGTTAGTTGCTTTGACATTCAACCAACTTTTGGCTGGGCTGCCGACTCCTTTGTCCCTCAGATCACCCAGATAACTTCCAAGCCTCTTTCCTTACAAATACAACCTTGCTGTTTAGAGATGCTCCTACCTAAAATATTTCCCTCTTCTCCATGGATACATATGAAACACAGGCTTAAATAAAGAAATACAGGGACAGATTTCTTATCCAGGAAACTCAGAGCTTTACATAGTAATAAACATCTTGCTTCCTGCTTAAAATGCCCTCTGGGGAACTCATGGAGATGGTACATGTGCACCGTCAGCTCAATTGTTCTTAAACTTGATCGGATGTGTACAATGATAGATTGGCATCCGATTCACCTTCCTGGGGGAACCTCCACTTTCTGCAGACTTAACACATGTGTGGAGTCTGGCTGAGTGCACCCACAATCTCCATGCCATCTGAGGACACCTGAAGCCCTGTCCCCAAGGTTGGGTCTCAGCCACTGAGTTTGTCCAAGGAGCAGAAAGGGCTGCAATACCGGCTTACAGGGAAGCCGTGATGAGACGTGTAGGTGAGGGATTCATCCCTGATGCATTCAGGGAACAAAGGGTGCCAAGAACTGCCTTCTCGGCAATACTCAAGAATATGTATAGAACTGAAAGAGAAGCCTGTCTCCTCTGTGCCCTGGTAGCCAATTTTATGAATTTACTGTGAAGTTAAGTCATTTTCAGATCTTCTCACAAGAGACTGTTCTCTGGCCATTGGCCTTGAAGGGTCACACTAGGTGGGGACATTGGAAAATCTGCACAAGGTGCGTTCCCTCCCTAAATGCCCAGGGTGCCTTCCCCTGGAAGAATAGAATAACATAAAACCAAACCTTTTAAAAATGTTGGGGTTGGAATCATCTTTAATGCCAATAATTTAAAGTTCTGATTCTGAAGAAAGTCATTCTGTTCATTCTGCAAAAATAAAGTTGATGGTTGCATTACTTACCCAGTAAGACTGTGTCCTCCAGAGCCTCCCGCGTCACGGAGGAAGGAGCAATGGTGTCCTTGCGCCCGCGCCTGCTCCTCTGGTCGAAAAGGTCATGAGCCTCTCCAGCTATTTAGTCCCACCTTCTACTGGACTGGTGGTAATGGAAAATTATGTGAGGCCAGTTATATGAACAGGAAGCCTCCCAAACGGAAGACAGAGCTGCTGTCAGTGAACGGCCCCTCCACCACTCCTAGTACTCTGAGTGGTGCCCTTTGTGACCACTCTGCACCCAACAAAAAGTGAATCTTGCTGAAATAGCTCCAGGCCTGTCACTCTTCCATTTACAATGTGTCCCTCCATCCTGTTACCTCCAGAACACAGGCCATCCCCCCTGCTGGCCTCCTGGCCTCTCAGAGTTGACCCCCATCCAGCATCACCATGACACTTCCCAGGGGTCCACGTCCCCCACACTTCTTTCACAGGGCGGCTACTTGCTGTTTCTTGCCTGTGTCTCTGTAACCCCTGTTTCCTTTCACTGGCTTTTCTTGCTCTTGCTGCCTATGCTGTTTGTCTCTCAAGCTTGTCCAGGACTTTTAAGATGAGATCAACTGCCACCTTCCCCATGACACCATCTCTGACCCTCTCAAATGGAGGCACGCTAGCTCTCCTGAACTTACCAACATCTTCTCCACAGATTTTCTTATACAAGGCAGGGCCACCTGTCTTTGTAAGTGTTGGGAGCCACGTTTTATACCTTCCTCTAGACTGCAAACTCCTCAAGGGCAGGATCATATGTAATGCAACTAGTGCATTTTGTGTTGAATAATTGTGTTGAAGAATAGCATAAATTATTTTTTTTCTTTCTTACCCATCCTGTACCTACAAGATGCAGGATTGGATTGAATATAGTAAGACTATTAACAGCAATCGTAGTGAGACTTTAATTTCACATAATCTTCATAAAACCCTTTGAGGAAAAATACCTCTGTGTGTCATCGCTAGGTCTTATGGTGTTACGGGTTGAATTGTGTTCCCTAAAAAAATGGTGGAGTCCTGGCCCCCAGAACTTATGAGTAGGACCATACTTGGAAATTGGGTTTTTGCAGATGATGGAGTTGAGATGAGGTCTTTAGGGCGGGACCTAATCCAATGGGACTGTCCTTATACAAAGATGCAAGCAGTGAGAGAACCTTGTGCAAATGAAGGCACATCCGGGTGAAGCACCTGGAGGCGGAGGACCCCAGACAGGCAGCAAACCCCAGAAGCCAGAGAGAGCCCGGGAATGGATTCTCCCTCGCAGAGGACACCTGGATTTTGACTCCAGCCTCCAGAACTGCGAGACGTTAAATTTCTGTTGGTTAAACCACCCAGTTTGTGTGAGTTCGTCATGGCAGCCCCAGGAAACTAAGGCATATGGTACCTATATTTTAACTATAGGAAACTACCAAACTGGTCGTCAAAGCGGCTGTATTGCACTGCATTCCCGCGAGCAGTGTAGGAGTCGCAGCTGTTTCTCATCCTTGAATGTACTGGGTATTGTCGACCTTTTAAATGTTCTCCCTTCAGACCATGGTCATGGTATCTCAAAGTATTTTAAAATTTTATCTTGTCCATGACTGTTGACTGAGAGCATCTGTCATGTGCTTATTTACCATCTTCATATGTTCTTTGCTGAAATATCTGTTCACATATTTTCTCCACTTTATGTGATCGTTGATCTTATTATTGAGTTGTAAGTTATAATATAGATACATGTTCTTTATCAAGTCTGCATTTTACAAATGTTTACCCTCAGTCTGTATCTTGTCTTTTTGCTGAATTATCAATGTCTCTTAAATAGGAATCATTTTTCAGTTTTGATGATTTCCAGCTGATCACATTTCTTTTTATAGTTCGTTCATTTTGTGTAATATCAAAGAAACCTTTACCTAACTTATGGTAACAAAAAACTTTTTAAGTTTTCTTCTAGATGCTTTATAGTTTTATCTTTTCTAATTAGTTCCATGTTCTATGTTGACTTACATTTTTATATGCAGTGCAAGGAAAGAGTAGAGCTTCATTGTTATACATATGGATAGTCCTTAGGTTCCGGCACTATTTTTTGAAAAACATCCTTTCCCATGATTTCTATGGCACATGTGTTAAAAATCATTTAACCTTATTTGTGGATCTATTTTTAGATTCTCTGTTCTTTTCCATTGATTTGTACGTCTTTCCTTATAACTTACACTGTCTTCATTATTGTAGTTACACAGAAAGCCTTGACACCAAGTACTGAGCATAGAATTCTAGAATTCTAGGTGGACAATTTTTCTTTCAGTACTTTAAAGACATTGCTCTCCTTTGTTCTGGTTTCTATCATTTCTGACAAGGAATTGGCTGCCATTTTTATCTTTATTCCTCTGTATATAATGTTTCCTTGTCATCTGGAGACTTTTAGAATTTTCTATTTACTACTGTTTTGAAGCAATTTCACAATGACATAGTTTTCTTAATTTTTCTTGCATTTTGGGTTTCTCGTTTCTGAGCTTCCAGGATCCGTAAGTTTATTTCTCATGAAATCTGGAAACATTTCAGCCATTATTTATTTCTTCAAATGTTCCCTCCTGCTCGCTCTTCCTCCTGTTTCCTTCAGAAGTCCAGTTACATGTACATCAGGCTACTTTATGTTGCTCCAAACTCACAACTGATTTTTTTTTTAGTCATTTCTGTTTCATTTTGCTATGCTTTGTTTCATTTCTGTTGCCATGTCTTCAAGTTACTAATCATTTATTCTGCAGTATCTATTCTACTACTAATCCCATCCACTGTATTTTTTTTTTTTAATCTCAGGAAATACAGTTTTCACATACAGTTCACTTTGGTCATGTTTATATTTTCCATGTCTCTTCTTAAAATGAATGCTTTTCCCTCTACTGTGTAAGGTCACACACACCTGACTACCAGGGTCTCAAACCCACTGCAGCCTCACTGCACCGACAACAGCCACACAAGTAGTACACGCTGCTATTTGAAAGCATGTCTACTTCCTGTGTTGTCCTGTTTCACCAAGCCAAAAGCAATCACTTGGTCAATCCGTGAGTTGGAAGCACTGGGTCGGTTTAGAGCTCTGATCAGGGCTTTAGAAAGTATTGCTTATGAGTGAATCAGCTTGATGAAACGTGGCAAAATATTCCCCACATTAAAAAACTGCATTAACCCAAACTGCTAGTGTCTGAAAATAATAAACTCATACATTTTTACAAAGGATGGGAGTTTTCTTCATGTTCCCTGGTGTGTTCTGTAGCGCTAGCCCAGAGAGCGTTACTTTATAAATATTATGCCAGGGTTTAGGTAAAATCAGCAGCCCCACCAAAGTCCTGTGACTCATAAAGGAGAGTCAAAACCAGCTCTCAGGTTCTCAGACTCCTAGATAATGTTACTTCCATTTTCCAGTTGGTAACATCAGAATCGCCTATAAAGCTTTCAAAAATTCCTGGCCAGACCCCACCCCAGATCTACTCTGTCAAAATCTTTAAGGAGTGAGCCTTGGGCCTATCCATTGTCCAAAATCCTAACATGTAGCAGAGTGGATGTTCTGCCCAGGCCATTTCATTGTAAAGCTGTGTGATCTTTCCACGAGCATCTCTATTCCACTGAGATTCCATGCTCAATATTAACTGGTACACTTGCAGAGCCGTGTTTAGAAGAATGGATTTTTTCCTCTCCTGCTCCCTCTTCTGCTGGTCTGTTCTGTATTGATCGAGCTGGGTAATTTATACTCAGCCTCTAGGGCAGTGGATACTCGTCTTTAATAGAGCACAGTCAGTTCAGCAAGTGCTCACAGCATGCCCATTCTTAACATAAAGTGCTAATACCAAATATAATGACATGGTGGAAGAAGTCTCCATTTTCTTTCAGCTCAAAGGATTTCAAGAGTCCCAGGCTTATCCCTGAGATGGCTATCTTTTACTGCTAACATGAACAGAAGAAGGAACGCTACCTGATTCCCAGCTACTTGGCAAGTAAGTTACTCAAAACAAATCTTACTGATTCATAGAAACTGGGTACAGAAGACAAAGTTGAAAACAATATAAAATGTATGTGGTTCCATTGTGTTTTAAGGACATGTAAGACAAAACAAAACATTAACAATAAAATCCTCAAAGCAGCTACAAGTCCACATACCTAAGAGGATCTGGAGGGAACTTGCTGAAATACACAGATTGGAGTGATTTGCAACAAAGCATATACAATGTTCACATGCAAATTAATGCTTCCCACAGTGCCTAGAAGTAGTCCAATCTGCTAAATTGCTTAAAAAGTTGCCCTTTAAATGTATTGTTTTATCTTTAAAGAAGAATTTCTGAAGGAGTGTCTGAAAGCAATATTGTGAATTCCAAGTTAGTCAAGTCCAATGACTGAGGTTGCCTCCTACAGCAAAATCTCTTTGCAAACATTTGCAAAGGTCCGAGACAGTAGAGGGGGTGGCACACCACCCTGCAGAACGATGTGAAGTGGGCACCCTTTAGTGAGCATTTCAGGGACAGGTGTTTGCCTTTGCACAGGAGCCGCACGAATGTTTTGAAATGTGTATTATCCATAAATAAACTGTGCTCTGCTTTCCCAACCCTCTCTCGGCAGAGGGTCCGACACTAAGACTCTAGCACACAAAGCAAAGTAACTCTCAGACCTTAGGACCACTTTTAGTAAGTTTCTAAACAAAGAGTATGCTTTGGCAACCAAGCAATTTGTGTGGCAGTGAATGTAGCAGTCTGCAGCAAACATTTGTTTTGCTGGCAAGAACTTTTAAGCAGAAGCTTTTATTTTGAGAGCTGCAGGGAGGTAAATATTTGATTTTAGGGAGTTAAGATGATCCAAGGATTTTTCAAATGTCTCCTCAGGTCAGCTAATATTTATTTTGGCCACTAAAAACAACAAAACAAGACAAAAAGAAAACTTGAGTGTTTTTCTGTATTCCAATTTAAAATGAGTTCTAGAAGGCTATTTTGTATAAGTTCTAACAGGTTTCAGCACATTTTTCTACTTTGTGTGTGTGTGTGTGTGTGTGTGTGTGTATTTGACCCCAAAATTTAACTACTAAATAACCTACTGTTGATTTTATGGTGTCAGTGGTAGAATAGATTAGGATCTACATATATTTTATGCATTCATTTCGGATTCATACTTGATTGCCCGATCAAGATTCTGGCTCTTTCAGCTTAGTGCTATCTCTCCTGAAGGTTTTATTGCAGAATACATTTTCTTTGGTTCCTTTTGTGTTCTTGTTAGCATAGAATTATTTTAAGAAAATAGAACCTGATTCTCTAAAGTGCAGTGCAAGTATTTTTTTATAACAGGCACTTAATTTGACATGATTCCCATAGACATTTTAGTTGTTATATGGCTCTAAACTGAAATAAAATTGCACATTAAAAATGCATTTAGCCCATTTTCCACTATGAACATGTATTGTTTTTTAAATCAGAGAAAAGAAGGCATTGTTTTAAAATATCATATTCGGATTAAATAAATATGTAACAGTATCAGTGACATTCTGGATACTGGGATATTCACATATGTATATTTAATTCGGTTTATTTTAAACTGCATCTCTGAGGTTGATGGCATTTGCCTGTTTTTTTAAAACGGGGAGTCTGTGTCTGGGAAAGCTAAGTAACTTGTTTGAGCCGTGTGTGGAGCTAGGAAGTATGCCAGCCCTCTGTTCTCAGGGTAACACCTCCTCTGCACCCCTGCTTCTCAGACTGGCATGTGTGCAGAATGGCCTGAGAACCTTGTTAGATTGCAGGTTCTGACTCAGTAGATCTGGAGAAAGATCTGACAGTTCACATGTCCACCAAGTTCCCAGCCAGTCTGCTGGCCTCAAAGCACACTAGCGGTAGCAGCTTATAATGCACATTGCCAAATCAAACATTCAAGAAATGTAAGTATTCCTTAATTCTAATTTTTATAGTAATGCTCTCTTATCTTCTAGAATATTCTCTATAATTTCAAGGGTAAATTATAGTACCCATTTTATTGATTAGGCAACTAAGATACTTGCAGTAAAAGTGAGTACCTCCCACAACCAGTAGGAGGTAATAAACTAGAGTCAGACAGGACTCTTGAATTCCCTGGGTTCACAATCTTTGCTCCAAATCACCGTTGGTCTATCTGACAGAGCAACTATGGAAATTAATCGAGATAATGCAAATAAAGCATATAAAAGTCTTAGAACTCTTCCTAGCACATAGGAAGCAGGTAATAAATGTCAGTACTTATTACCGATATTAACATGAGCCAGAAACAACTGACTTGACTTAGTGAAATCTCACTGTCCAAGTTGTACAGAACGATGGAGCATAGCCTGTGTGAAGGATTATTTTATTGACAAATAATCCTACAGGAGTCAATGGTGCAAGGTGGCTTCCCAGACACAAAAGCAACCTTGAATTCCATTAAAAGAAACACATCACTGCATTTCAAGAGAGAGAGAGTCAAATTCATGTTTTTTAAGAGTAAGTTACCATTTTGAACAGGTAACATAAAACCATTCATTTATTCCACTAATATTAGTGGGGTCCCAGATCGAATTCATGTCAGACACTGTATAAGTTGCTAGGGCACAAGTACAGGTAAACACTTCCCTTAACTTCACGGATCTTGGCACTATCATTGAAGGACCTGAAATATTTAATGTGGAGAAGAAAAGTCATAAGAGGCAAAAGAGATGAGGCCTGATGGTGCCTTCAAAGTGGGAAAGCAGAAATCAGCAGACACATGAATTCTTCTCCAGAGCCCCATGGGGTTCACCTAGGGCTTATCAACTTATCCTATTTATCTTCCAAGTCATTCAAGGAAGGTTTACTGTAACCATTCCAGTTAGTTGAATTATAAAAACAGTAAAAACCCATTGGAATAAATTCAGTTAATACAGAAGAGTCTAAAATGCATGAGAAGTGAAAATTTTGACTTGTTTGATCAGTAATATTGACTTTTTCATATTTTAAGAAAGAATTTTAATAGCTTCGATTGTCCAACAATGACTATTTTTGAAGCAGTGTGTTCACTGTCATGGAGATGTGTCAAAGAGTTGTCACGTTGCAAAGAGATAAAGTCTTTGGCTTGGGTGTTGGGAATAAATGCATGGTAAGGATCCTCTTAGCTCTGGATTCCTAATAACACAGTTTTACTAGGACTAACCATGGAGGGCTGTTCTGCAGATCTTAATGCTAAACAAATATACCAAAACATTGTCCACAAGTACTGGAAAGGGAACAGGAGGGGCTTGGGAAGGCCTCTCAGAATAGCCCGGTGCTGGGCAGAAATGTTGAGGGTGGCAAGTGCTAAAAAATGTACAAAGGGTTGTACAGCGATTTCAATAACTCAAGCCCTAAATTTGAAAAGCTGGTTATAGGTAGTGTCTCCATTGTCAGAATTACTTCTAAATGAAAACAGAAATTAGAATTCTTTGGAATTCTGTTTCAATGTAGAAAATATTTTGCCAGGATTTTCACAGCTGTTGGGTCAGCCCTGAGCTAATGATGTTTTTTGTTCTTGTGTATTATGCCATTGTCTTTTAAATCCTTCTGTGTGTAATAGAAAAGAGGACAACAGATCCAGCTTCAACTCCCAAAATATTATGGATTAAATTTACTCTTACCCATAATAATCAGAGCCAAATGCTTCATTGTAGCAAACTTTTGCACAGGTTGTTTTAAGTTTTGAATGAGCATCCCCGTGTACCTAAAAGGACAGGCTAGTTTAGAAATGGTCGTTAAGGTTTGCTTCATTTCAGTTAAAAAGAACAAAGAACTGGAAGTAAGTGTGATTACCACCGCATTTCATGTTCATTAGTATTAAACAGCCTTAATAAGAATGTGCACTGAAAAGTCCCCTTCTTAATGTGTGTGAAGTCATTACCTGGAATTGTGTCCAAAAGCTTTTTAAGTAATACAGAGCTACTTAGTAGTCAAGCATGGTTTCCTTTTTCCCTTGCATGAGGACAAAATAAGTCACTATGTTTAAGTCCACGCCATAGAAAACCGGTTAGATGCTTACTATGCAGTTCTCTCAAATGTATGACTCCACTTCCCCAAACACTAAGTTTAATATTCTGCCATTTGGTGGAGTGCAGACATTGGATTTGACTCATCATTCTCATCACTTTTAAGAATTGAGCCTTCAAAAGTGAATTATGGGTAAAGCATGATGCTCTCCTGGCATTAGAGAATTATGAGAAAAGGCAAGGGTTTTTGTTGCTACCAAACTGGGTTTTTTGTTTATACCATAACGGTAAATTTTGGTACAAGGGTTATACATTATTTTTTCCTCTCAGATTGTTCCTTGTTCTTAAAAAGAAAAGCACCACATTGTTGTACAACAGCTTCAGGCAGAAAACAAAGCAGTTGTGAAGATGTTTGAAACTCCAAGACAAACGAACCCAGTCGTGAGCGCCCGGTGCCGGCCACTAACTGGCTGGCAGGTGCAGCGTCAGGCGGGAATATTCCTACACTCTGAAGGCAAGCCAAATTCGAGAATAAATGTGACACTACATGGGAGCCGAGGAATAACCCCAAATGCATTCTAAAATAATCTGGCCTCTGGAATTTTCCCTGCTTGTTTTTGGTGGAAGGAACCTTTAAAAAAAAAAAGAAGACTCAACTTTATTGAGATACAATTTGCATAATTTATATAACGTACGCACTCTGAGTGTATAGCTTGGTGAATTTTGACAAATGCACATATGTGCATTGATGATCACTCCAACCAAAATATAAGAACTTGCGTCATCCAGAGAAGTTCCCTCTTGCTCCTTTTCAGCCAGCCTCCCTTCTCCATCCAAGCAGCGGACAGCCTGCTACCACGACAACTATCAGGATGGGCTATCTTGCCTGTTTCAGAACCTCCTCGGAATGGAATCACAATATATGTACTCTCATGTCTGGCTTCCTGCCCTCAATATAGGGCATTAGAGATACATCTTATAGCCTATATCAATTGTTTTTCCCTTTGTATTACTGCGTCATATGACTGTACCACAGTTTGTCTATTCATCTGTGGGTGGATTGTGTTATTTCAGTTTTTAAACTATTAGGAATAAAATTAGTATGAACTTTCTTTGGTACTAATCTTGGTGTGAACATGTGTTTTCAATTATCTTGGGTAGATACCTGGTGATGGAATTACTGGGTCATGTGTAAGTGTGTTACAGAGTTCTTAAGCCTGCTCCCAGGATTCTCTGCCCCCTGGGAGCATGTCCTGCCAGTCCCTCCCTGCTGAGTGTGCCAGGACCTTTGAAGGATGATGCCGCTCCTATGATTTGGTGGAAAAGATACAGGGACTTGAAGCTGTAGTTTAAAACTTCTAATGCAAGTGGTTCCCAGATTGGGATTTATGTAGGCCACAAATTAAAAACAAAGCAAAACTTTTTACCAATACCACCAGTTCACATGGGTATATAAGCATTAAAAACTAGGAAAGACCACTTTATAAATAAATAGCAGCCGTGCTAGCTAAAGGACACATATGTACATAAACGTACTTTGGCTTATAAAGCAACGCCAGCTGAGAGAACAGACCTAGAGCGTCCCTTATGCACAAATGGGGAGGGCCTGAGCACAAGGTCACAGGCATGGAGAGGAAAACATGACAAGTGCCCCCTGCGGGAAACAGACCAAACCTTTGCCTTTATGTGACCTGGGAATGCACTGATGGTGCGTTTGCTTTGGGTGAAGATGGGTTGGGGACAATCCCTTTAATCTTCCTGGTCCGGGCCACAGTAACAAGGGGGTGAGACCTGCACCAGTTCAAAGTAAAAATTATGGTTCTGCTGTTTTGTAGCCAAGAAAGGACACTTCTTCACCACTTCCAAGATTAAGTCCTGGGAGAAGATTCCAGGCAAGGCTGGGAGGCTGGACTGGGAGCAGGTGTATTTGTGAGGAAAAGAAAGATGACTTCCATCCAGGAGAGTGCATGGAGAGGTGTTTCAGCCTCACCCAGGCTCTGTACTAGGTAATGTTCCACATGCTTTTTTTCACACAGTCATTCCATTCATTAAATAATTGCCTCTAACTTCATACATAGAGTGCCGATTCTATATTATAAATTATAAGGACTACAGATACACAAGGTACTTGCCAGGCAAGATTATACCATGCAACCCGTTGACCTAGGAATTCATAAAAATATGCTGAGATGGAAGTTCTTCACCTATAAGAGAATTTATTTCATCAACTGATTCTCATTAGAAAGGATGGAATCTATATCCATTAACTTGGTTCATTTCTGAAAATCATTGTCTTAAACTCGCCCAACCTCAGAGAGTTCCTGAGCTGTTGTCATTCCAGAACAATCCTGGCTTGACAGAAATGGTACCGCCAGGGGTCGCTGGGCCTGAGGAGGACACACCTGGGCACAGAAATGTCTGACCCAACCCTGGGCCTGCAAACCTTCCTCTCTTTGCTCACTGTGCAGCATGCATTTTATCCTTAGTGCTGAGAAATCCCAAGGAGCAGAACTAGAAAGCACGCACCCTGTAAATCATCCATTCCTGGTTTCCTGGACCCTGGAAGACCAGAAAACCAAGACGGGATGGAATCCATGCTCCAAAAGGCTGGGGCTTCAAGGGCAGAGGAGCAGAGGCACCGCCCACAGCAGGTGTGCTGGTGAAACACTCTGCGGCTCTGTGCATTCCAGCCCGGGCTGAGCACTTAGTAGGGCAACATGCCATGGAGGGCGCTTCAGGTGAGTAAAGGCAAACCAGACTGTGGACTCTGTGACCTTCCACTGTCACCTTGGGCCAATTACCTGACTTCTCTGTGCTTCAAGTAGCTCACGTGCAAAACAGAGATTGTAACAATAGCCACCCAATACATTTGTGAGTGTGAAACGTGTTAAATATTCATCAAAGAACATGTACTCATGCATATTAAATATGAGTAAAGTACTAGCTGTTAACAATTATTTACATTATCGCCCTTAATCATTTATTCTGAACGACCCAGGGATGGCCATCTTGCTAGTATGTCCACCTTTCTAAGGAGGAAATTAGGCAGCTTATTCAGTCTCACAGGGCCCTTATGTGGTAGGGTTGAATTGTCCATCTCAGGGTCTTCTGACCACAGTCCCCTGAGGATGGGAGGAAAGGGACAGGGAAAGGAAACAGGGTGACAGATGGACAGCCATCAGCAGGCTTCAGAAAGCCGGCACCTTCGAGTGCTGTGCTATTTGATTTGCACAATGTCCACACACAGGGATGGTCGGGGCCACATTGTCAGCTCTGTGCCACATATGCCCACAAAGCTGTACCAAGTGGCTGAGAGAGGTTTGAACTAGATGTGTCTAATCCTAAAGAGCATACTTATCCTGTAAGACAGAAAGAGAATGCAGTAGGGAAGTGACGGGCTGTGGGGACAGTTGGGGGCCAGAGTCAGCGCTACCCCAGAACAGCCCGCCTGACTTTGCAGCGAGGGTAGTTGGGCTACAGGATTCTCGGAGGGTGAGAGTACCAACTAACACCCACCTTGGGCCCCTGGAGTCCTGGACCTTTGGCACTGAGCCTGCCTCACACTGAGATGGTCTGGAGCAGAAGCTAGAAACTCTTCAGCTTTCCAGGCATGGCCTTCAGTAAATCAGCCGTCCGTCTGGGAGCGCTTGCCCTTTGCTGGCCACCTGCCAGGTGGGTACTCAGCACTATCCCTGCAGGCCTGGCTGGCTTCAGTGCAGCCATGGCCAAGCTTTACATTTATAGGATATTGTCAGTGTGAGACTAGAGAAAGCAAAGAATCTGACCCACATCACAGGAAAGTACCATGTCAGAGAATTCCCATCAGTAGGATGTCGGTGAGCTGGCCAGCCTACAGGGAGGGGCTGGTCCCAGGACCTGATCCAAAAATAGTGTGGAGGGGGCTGCAGGGGACTCAATCTGGGTCCCATACCAACAGTGGGCTCTTCAGAGGGACAGGACATGTGGGTGAGGGGTCTGGGATCATGTGCCCACTGTTTAGCAGATCTAAACAAAGCAGCTCTCTAGTATGGTGGGCAAACCCTCACTTTGTGGGCTGGGCAGAGTGGGGCCCCTCAAACACCTGCTGCCCATAGGCATCCCAGCACATGGAAATGCCTGAGGGATGGTGAGATGTTTCTCCCCAAATGGCGTCTCCAGAGCCTGCAGTCCGGCTTTCTCCCGGTAAAGATGAGGAAACAGGCTGGGGGAGGCAGGGGTGTGCTGGAGACAGAAGCCACAGAAGCAAAGGTGTCTTCACAGCCCTCGGCGCCACATCCCAGAAACTGCTGGTGCTTTGTTTCCTTTCTCAGTGTTGCAGAAAATCTGAAACTCTGAAAACATCTGTGTTTCCAGTTTGTGAGTAGGTGGATGGAGAAGTAAACAGATCCTCCAGCTGTCCTGTAGGTGAGGTGGAAGAAGGTGTAAGTGAGAGGATGGGTGGGCTCCCCTGTTCTTGACCAGACAAGCCACTACCCCCTCTCCGGGCTCAGTTCTCTATCTTTAAAACACAACAAAGCAAAGGGAGTCATAGTTATGTGACCGCTCATATCCCTTCTGTATTTAAAAATGCTCTCCTCTCTAATGAGATGAAAGGAAATATAGAAGAGACAAGAGAATGTGTAATGGTGGGGAAGCCACCCAAGCTCCTAGTTCCTCTTTCTCCGAAAGCCAAGTGACTTCCAGAACGAGCCTGTTCCATGGGGAGACATCCTCTGAGGTGGCCACACCCGGGGATTTTCCGGGGATCTTGAGTAATCAGAGACACGTGTTTTTCCACTTTCAGCAGGCAGCCTCTAGGGCAATCCCCGGAAGGACTGGGGGACAGCCCTACAAGAATGCAGCTGCCCCCTTCCTAGAAGGAAGTGCTGGGCCCGCAGTGGCAGCTGCGCCCTTGACCCACCCTTTCTGAGTCCCTGTCCACAGCCTCCCAGCCCTGGGACTGTCAGGCATTCCTGGGTGTGGGCACAGATGCCTCTGACCATGACCCGGCCAGAGGTCTCGGGAATGAGTGTCCCACTGTATTTATAGCTGCTCCACAGTGATTTTATTTTCCCTCGGGATGGACAAAAAGCTTCCAGGGAAAGATCATTCAGGCTGCCAAATATTCCCACCTGAACATCAAGCAGATGCAGAGGTAGTAAGCTCTGCATGTCGGCCCCACCCTGTGGTGCTATGGGTATGGCTGTCCCACCTCCTCTCCTACAGTTTGGGCAGGTGGGAAGACCACAGGTCTCTGTGGTGCTTGAAGGGCTCCTCTGCCCAACGTCCACGCAGACCCTCGGTGCAAAACAGGCAGGAGCCATCTCTGGGGCATGGGAGTCTTCAGGAGAAACGGCTCTTGAGATGTGTGCCCCTCTCCATCTGTCACATGCTGGTCCCCCAGAGCCACCCACCCTCATGACTGAACAGAGCAGGGGTCACTGCAGGTTTCTCAGAAATGAGCAAATTTGGTGCCCCCTGGTCAACACCTGTGCTCAGAGATGGTGGCTCCGGGTCTTAACTTCAACCGGCAAGGAATTCAGTTACAACTCACCTTGTATTTCAGAAGCAGGTGTGCATCAGATTCCAAAGACAGCCTTAGGTGAAAGGAATTCTACCTCGAAAATCCAAGGAGGCTTCCATGACAGAAATCCTATAGTCTGACAACTCCACATACACAATGCTGACTTGTTACAGAGGACAGAGGGGAAAGTTAGCCAGAGGGAGAATGGGAGACTGTAACCATGATGTCCACTCTCTGGAACCCAAACTGACCCTGTTCAGAGCTAATGGTGGCTTTAGTTTCACAGCTCTAAGCGGATGCAAACAATTCTTTTAAGTCCAGGGCACTGGGATGGGGACAATTGTGTGCGTTTGTATGTCAGGGATCAAGAAAAGCTTTTGGGAAAGTGTCCATAGTGGGGTAGCGGCATCTGCAGGAACATTGGTGGGACTGTTCTGTGCACACTGCAGGGCGAGCAGTAACTGCCTGGCTTCAGCAGCCAAGGAGGGAGGCGCTGGAGCTACAGGCTGAGCCCAGCAGGTTCCCTGCACCCTTCCACAGCCACTGCCCCAGAGGTACACACAGCAGGCAAAGCGGGGCTGAGGGGAGAGGAAGCCTTTTTGGGGCCAAAGCTCAGGAGTGAGAAGAGAAGCCAGACGTTTGAGGAAACTGGTTTGATGACCAGCCTTAATGAACAGGACTTGATTTATTTAGAAAGAACTGTGCAGAGGGCAACCAGCTTCCTACATCCATCGCAGCAACCAGCGGTCTGACTTGGAGGTCCTCGTTGTCCTTGTCCCACTGCCTGGGCCTTCATGTCTGTGCCTAACAAGGAGGGGGCTCCCGTGGCCGCACGGCCCACCCTTCTCTCCCGCTGACCCTTCCAGGCCCAGCAGGGTTTCAGACGCTCTGCCTCCCCCGCAGCAGACCTTGGGCTGCTGGACCAGGCGGAGGAGCAGGGCAGTGGCCAGAAGAACACATGCCGTTGGATTCCAGTTATTTGCAGGCCCCGGTGCCGCCCACACAGGCCCCTCGGTGCCGCCCACACAGGCCCCTCGCAGGGCACCGCATCAGGCGTCTGCAGCTGCCGCACAAGCTCTTGTGCAGCCGGGCCCACAGCCCCACCCTGGAGCCCAGGGGCCAGAATCCTCCCAGCACGCAGGCAGGCGGTCCCACCGCATCCTCAGAGGGGCCTCCCTGTGGGACCCTGAGCTTTGCAGTGGGCGAGATATAAAGCCTGTTACGGTGCTGGAGTGTGGATGCCTGGGACGTGCATGACAGGCCATGCTGAGGCCTCGCCTTCCCAGGGGCCCAGGAACTGGCGTCTGGGTGTGGTTGGCCATCAACACAGGCTGCCTTCTTTAGTCTGTGGATTCTCATACAATGCTGGGTCACCAAGTAGGGCCACTTTAGAAAATATTCACAGTGAAGGAGGGGTTGCTGATGGCAGGTGCATGGGGAGGACCACGGAGCCAATGCCCTCCTGTTCAGTTTCTGTTACTGCCGATTTTCTTGAATTAACCAATGCAATCGGAGCTGTCAGCTGCATCAAATTCCTGAGCCTGGAGGCGGGAATCTCCGGGGCCGTGGCCCTGTTTCCCTCCCCCTTGTCTCCACGCGGGCCACCCCATCCTCTGTACCCATCGCAGTTTCCTTCACAGTCTCTGGGCAGCCGGGCTTCTATGCCACAAAGACTTTATGTTACAGGGCCCAGAAACGCTCGACAGGCGAGGGGAGGCTGGGCATCTTCCCAGTTCACCCTTTTAGGCCTTTTTGGTCACCTACTCCATGTTAGCCATTTGTATGAGTTCCTAGGGCTGCCGAAACGGAGTACCACAAATCGGGTGACTTACAACAGAAATATCTTGTCTCACAGTTCTCAAAGCAAGAAGTCCAAATCAGCGTGCCAGCAGGGTCCTGCTCCTCACCAGCTCTCGGGGAGGAGCCTTGCCACTTCCAGCCTCTCCCGGTCTCTGCTGTCCTCGGAGCTGGGTGACTGGCAGCGACATACCTCCATTTGTGTGGCCGTCTCTCCCTGTGTCTTCACATCAGCTTCCCTCTGTGTGTGCCTACCTCTGGTCCAAATTTCCCTTTTTGATAAGAGCACCAGTCATACTGGATGAGGGCTGGCCCGCTGACCTCATTTAACGGCTGTCTCTGTGAAGATCTGTTTCCACGTAAGGCCCCCTTCTAAGGTCTGGAGGTTGGGGCTCCAGCAGCTCCTTCTCAGCCCATCACACTAACACTTCCCCCACTCAGCCCATCACACTAACACTTCCCACACTTTGCACAAACAGTTCCCTGGAGATTATCCCACGACCATGTGAGTTGTGTCACCCACTGTCCCTGCTGTAAACAAGAGGAAAACACACCTCAGGACGGTCCCCAAATCTATGAATCTCAAGGTCGTAAAAGATGCTGAAGAAGGGCTTTGAGCCTGAGCATTCTGCCCCTGAGAGTGTAAGTTCTGTCCAGCGCCCACACGGTCTCTTATCCTTGTCATTCCTCAAGATTCTATTCAAGTGCCATCCCCACAAACTGGGCCCACAGTTCTCTAATGAGTCCCTGGCTTGTCTACGTCAGCAAATCTTGCAGAATCCAAGCCTGTGGGTCCACAGGCCCCTGTCTGCCCAGACCTCACACCCTGGCACATGGACCAGAGCGCACTGTGTTTCCTTCAGCATGTGCTCGCTTAGCTGGCCCCATATAGAAAAGAACCTGCATTTTTCACATTAAACAAAGTTCAGTGAAGTACATATTTTCCTAAGTGCAATAGCATTTTATTTCTGAAATGTGTTTGGTTTCTTCCTATTGCTGCTACTAAACCATAATACTTTTGGTGAGAGATAAATGAAGTCTATATTGACATTAAAATTAGAATGATATCAGCAATGAAAATTCTTTTCCCTGGACTCCTTATCTGCTATGGATTCTGGCCTCCAACCTGAAATAGGAACATAATCTGTGTTTAAATTTGGTGGCTCCATAGCATAACTATTTAAAGTCAGCTAGTCTGACTTTCAGCAAGGTATAAATTTTACTGTACCCAGAAGGAAATATTCATTCACCAAACATTTATGTGTCACATAGCGTGCACAGGTGTTACAGAGTCTGGGACAGGTGAGGGATGAGTCATGAATAGAATCTTGGTTTAGATGGTCCGGTGCTGCGAGCCAGAAGGGTTGGCGGACATGGTGACAGTGTGATGGGCGCAAACAGTGCACCGGGTATGTGCAGACTGGGTATAGCAATGGGCACAAAATGCTGATGGCTCACAGCCCAGGGGAACCCTGGGAGGAATGGGAGCAAGACCAGTTCCACAGAGGCGAAGAAGAGAGATTGAATGTTAACAAGTAGAAATTGGGTGGACAAACGAGTAGGAAACCTTCCAGTGAAATACTATCACCAGAAATCCAGACGTTTTAAATCAATGCTGTTCCTGGTCCTGGAGAAGAGACTTGAGTCACTTGGGTTGGCAGAATATAGTAAATGTCCAGCCCAGAGCTCCTGTTGGTCATCTAGGAGGCAAGCAGCTGCAAGGGCTTAAGTGGATGTCTTCATTCAGAATGACATCTATGTTTCCTCTAGAGGGTCGGGCTCATGAACTAAGTATTCTATGAAGTAAAGGCCTAGAATTTGCTGTTCAATATCCAACTGACTGAAGTTCAAGAACGTCATAAATAGCTCACCTCTCCGGGCATTAACTACCCTTGGTTCCGCCCATAAAGGCTGAGCATGCCGTGATACCAGACTTTGGGGAATGGCTCATGTCCACTGCGGTATTAATAATGGGCTCCATGGCTGTGGAACAAGGCTTGCTTGTTTCTCAACCTGGAAAAGTTGGCGTCCATTCCTTCACTGCCACCTCACCTTCACGCCCGAAGCAGAGGAAGTCCCGGAGCCAGGAAGCAAAGGGCTTGCAGGGCTGCCCTGGGCGCAAGGAAAGGGCGTGAAGTCCTTAGGGAAATGGGCGAAAGGGCGGATGCTCCACACGACTTGACCGGGTGTCCCACTGCCTCACCGTGGCTGTTTCCCTATATTGTCGGCCGTTCCTTGTCGCCCCGACCCTCCGTCGGGCCCGGTGAAGTTCTCTCCCACTTGGAGGAGACACGGCCTGCAGGGAGGCCACACCAGAGAGAAGGCCAGTGTCTGGGGAAAGAGGCTGAGAACTGAAGGTCAGAGAAGCTCGCCTCCAGCTCAGATGCAGAGTTGGGTTTGGGGTTTTGGTTTTGTCTTTGGCTTATGATTTATTCAAATAAGCCTGCCTTTATTTAAATATATTTTTCAGAAGGGGCTCCTTGAGCTTCCTGCTTTAGAATCACCCAGGATATTGTTAGAAATGCAGGCTCCTGACATCTCTGCTGCCCTAAATTGTCAGAAAGGACTCAAAACCTGCTTGTGTAATAGCCACCCTGGGGACTCCGCTGCAGCCTCAGGTTATGACCTCCTCTTGATGTTTGCCTCCGCCAGGGTGAGTAGTCCGACCAGTTTTACCCTCCCCTCTCCCACAGCTGGAGCTCTGGACAAAATACAAAACAGTGGCTGTCAGTCACTGCTAGGCTGCAGGACTTTGACCCCTGGGAGAAAGGTCACAAACAAGGTGGGCCCCACGGTCCCAGGAGCCCACTGCCCAGGGTCAGCTTCCAGGTCTTGATGCTCGGAGGAAAAACCCAAACAGAGCCCAGAATCCTCACTTAGCTGTGGAGGCAGAGATCGCTGGCTGGGGAGGCTAATGCAGCTAGAACTTGGGGAGCAGAAATGTTGGAAAGGAGAGAGCCTTGCAGAAAAAGAGGCCTGGAGATCAGTGAGGTGGTCCCTGGGGTCCCGGCTGGGTCCCAGTCTGCGCCTGTGTTTGAGGAAACCCCTGGGGCCGGGGAGAACCAGAACCGCCCGGCGGCCGGCGGCGGCACACGGCTGGGGAGCCCGCGAGTGCGTGAGCCTGGAGTCCGAGGACGGGGTCTGCCCTGGACACGTGGTCTTGGGTGTGATCAGTACGTGGGCTCTGCGGCTGACACGCGGGCCCCCGGGTGCAGGGCCGTGACGCGGGCCCCGCCGGCCGCTGCGGCCTCTCTGTCTGTCTGCCGTGTCCCTTCGTCTTTCTGCTCTTTATAAGGGACATTTTCTTGTGACCTATCGGCATGTAGAGCAGGATTATCACATTTTACTCATATTTTCTTCCCTTAAGTTTTAAAGTAATGTACTTTTCTTCTGGACTTTTTAAAATAAAAAACCTGACGTTTTTCCCTTTACTGCCGGGAAGGTCTGCCCTCCCTGGGAGTCGCTCCAGGCTCGCGGGCGGGTGAGCCCGTCCTATTCTCGGCCCGTGTCCACGATGCAAGGCAATGCGCGGCCTCTGGCCCGGCTTCCTGGGTCTGGTGAGATTCCCCCGTGACTTCGATTCTACTGCCCTCGTGTCCGTTGCCTTGTCCCGCGTCCCGGACGCAAATGAAATGCAGCGCCTCTGGCTGAAGAGGCTGGTGCGGCTGTGGCCTGGGGCACCCGGAGGAGAATGGGGGGCAGTGGGCCCGGACAGGCCAAGCGGTGGGCACGCGCAGGGGGAGGAGGTGGGCGCCCTGGCCGGGGCGGGAGGAGAGCTGAACGCAGGCCGGGCTGCGGCCGGGTGGGTCCGAGAGCGAGGCCCACACGCAGATGCACCGGCCCTGCTCCTCTTGCTTCTCTCCCCCCACCCCCCGCCCCCGTATACTCAGTCACCTTCCACCCTCTGTCCATCTGTGTCCTGGGAGATGCAGTCCCTGTGTGGAGGCAGAAGGGAGAGCCTGAAAAACGCGGGAGGAAAGAGCCCCCTGCTTCACACCCAGGTTCTCCTTGGTGAGTTTTCAGGCGGGCCCAGAGCTGGCCTTTCTGTCTTAGGGAGGAGCTGGAAAGGCTGACGATCTCCTAAATGTAAGTGCAGACTTCCTGCTTCTGGACCCCGAGCATCACAGGCCAACAGAGGCATTTCTCCACCTGCTGCCATTGGCCTCTGGTCTGGGAAATCCCACCACAACTCAACAATAGGTCATGGTCAGGATTCGTTCTCCAGGTGTTTGTGAGTTTTTATCATGTTTCCGTGGTAATCATTTTCTTGTCCCCTCCTTTCCATGCCATTCACATCTAACTCAGCAACAACTCATGCGTATTCATTCAACAAAATGTATTTACTGATTTCTGTATTAGCCACACCTAAGCTAGTCTCAACTGCTATCTCGTCATCCCTAAACTGAGCTAACAAAACGTGCTAACTAGTTTCCTTGCTCCCTTTCTTTTCACCCATCAACTTATTTGCACACATGTCAGAGTTATCTTTTAAAAATATAGAGCATATAATAGCACCCCCGCTCCACACACACCCCCTACTTAAAACCTTAAACCTTCCATACCTTTCCTCCTTACACAGAACAAAATGCAAATTCTTTAGGCTGGTGTACAAAAAAGCCCTTTCTGAGGGGTCCCTGCCAAGCTCCCTGAGCTCAGAATCCACCCTCCCCTCCAGCCTCCCACTCCAGGCACACCAGTCTTCCCTCTTTCACCAGCAAACCCCAAGCTCATCCCCTCCTCAGGACGTTTGGCTCTGCCTGGAACCAACCTTGTATTACCTGCATAAGACTTGTAATAAGGTCGTTTTCTGGTTTATTGTATAGACTTTTTACTCTTTCTCATCACAGATTTTTTTGTTCCATTGGAATATGCACTTTATGGCTCTTTTTCAAGACTCCCTCCTAGTTACCTAGAATTGTCTGGTGTACAAAAAAGTAGGTATTTGTTGAAAGACTGGACAGAGAGGTGGATGGATGAATGGATGAAAACATCCAGGAAGGGCCACCTTGGAGCCGGCCAACTCGATGTCATTTCAGAGCTAGTCCATTTGGCTTTATTTACCTATGCAAACAATTACAACTTCTCAGTTTTGATTGGCTGGAAACTACAAGTTTGCATTTTAGTTTTTATTGTCAGATAGGTAGTTGTTACCCCAAATTCAAGTATTAACCAAGTTTGAAAAATGACCTTCTTCTGTGTAACTCTCTTATTCTAGTCTCATCATCAGATACCTCCGGGACAACCTGATGGGGCAGGGAGACATTCCCTGGTCAGCCCACAAGTACACCCTGATGGGGCAGGGGGACATTC